>JAXQQM020085890.1:0-280627 GCA_034641835.2 Pinus albicaulis | reverse complement strand
TCTGCTCCCAGAGACTGAAGATAGGATCTCATCCTTGTTTTCCAGAAGATTAAATTTTTTTCGTTAAAGAGCGGAGGCCTGATAGATGCTGTTCCATATTGATTGCTCATCTTGCTTGATCTTCCTTCTAGAGGCTAAGCTTTTTTAGAAGGACCTGCTCTGATACCAATTGTTGGAAAAATACTGAGACGGGGGGGGGGGGGTGAATTAGTATTTAGGGCTGACTGAAAACTTTTAGTTTTCCTTTCTCTTAAAACCATATGCTACATTACTAAATCCAACTTGTATGTCCATAGATCTTATTATGTCTTTACTTAGATCATTGCATCATTCATTCATCAGATGTTTAGTAAGAAGTAAGCATGAATAGAAATAAGAGAAAAAACCATCAAACATAAGCAACACATATGAACACTAGTATTTAAGGTGGAAACCCAATTCGGGAGAAAACCACCGTCGCTGTTATCTCAGTCTTCAATATTTAATATAAAGAAAACTTCTTACAATTTATGCTGGCGCAGACTTATACCAGCACGCAGGCACCCACCTGCAGAAAGGCTACAACCTTTTCTCGTTCTCCAACCACTACTAGAAGGGAGCTCCAACCCCCTGATTTTAACACCAGCTTTTACTGGCAGGATACTTCCACTTTCATACAGAAGGCTTCAACTCTCAGATCCACCAGATTTCTTCAATTTCTTCATCAGACTTCCGTCAGGTCTTCATCATTTCTTTTTGCAAATCATTGTAGAGATTCATCATTTCTAGATCATATCCATAGGTGCATCATCTATGCAGATATATCTTAAAGAGATTTATTTATTAACAACCCTTCCACATGCACACCCTGAACCATAATGCACTTCTCCTTATATATTTTTTCCTTTATCAATACCATGAGTAGAAAACCACTCAACTACTAATGGTATTCATATTAAAAGTCGAACCAATTCAAATTGAAACCCCAATCTTCGTTCTTCCATGCACGAATTGTCCCAAAGGTAATATTTTTCTCTGCCAAATAATACTATAGCCAAGGTTAAGTAACATTAACGTGCCATTGATGGTTTTCTTTCTTTTATTGGAATTTTATTTATCAAATTCGTGGAATTTGATAAATAAATATTATTCACAACCTTTGGTAATTAAATATATATAATAGAAATTTATATTAATAATCAGCGCTTTTATCAAATGGCTTTTTAAATAGACCTTTGGATCCGGCCCCACATGCATAATCGACGACTTGATCAATATAATTTAAAACTGGGGCCCATCGCTAACGATCATTTCCATCTGACGGTTGTTATCACGTCGCGCCGCCTCATTTGATCAGACGGATATCGCTCAGTGAAGACATGCGAACAATAATGTGCGATGGCCGCCGTACTTTGGTTAACCTTCACGCATCTTCCTCATACGACCACCGTCCGATGGCTTCCCTCCAGATCGACGGTGCTCAACAATATCACTGGGCATCCTGGGTCGAACTATAACGCACGATGGCGCGCAGTGACAAGCGGTTTTATCGAGTCGTACAGGGATGCGTGTCACCCATTCTATGGAATCGCTCCCCAACTCGAAGATACCGCTTATCACTGAAAGGCGGTGCGATATGGGCAATCCGTCCTCGCAAATCCGATCGTGGTTTTGTAACAGTGACCAACCCACGGTTAAGTCTGGTTACGCTATTCCTTTTGGTCCCTTAACTCAGGTTCACAACTCGGTCACAGTTCCGCTCTGTCGTGCTTCCTTTTTTTATGTTCCACCGAAAGTTTAATGCCAAATACTTTGTTTTATTTCTTCCGCGTTATTACTTATTTTCTCTCTCTCCTTGTTCCTTTCTCCATGAACGCCAGTCATCTCCTTACTAATAGCGTAGACCCTTCCATGTGAAGCTTAAAACCATAATTTTTTTCAATCAATGAATTTAACATTCCACTGTCTACCAGTTTGGATACACTGTCGACCGTATTAACATCAGTTCCTCGAACAACATACAGAGCACCATTAATCCCCTCATAGGGTTTCTTACTTATCACGGATTTCAATTATCCTCCATCAGGATGCATACATATGTTCACACCTGAATGGGATTCAAATATCCTTCCTATTGAATTCAGTTTGCTTCTTGACTGATACTGCTCTCTGTAGATGCACTCTTTCTCTGTTCTTCTCTGCTACATGTCTTTTCTCTGTTCCTAGTTACTGTTTCAGATGTCAGATGCCAATTCCTTTGCTACTTCCTTTGCCATCAATGACAATATTTCCAACAGAGAATATATTTGGAGAAGCTTATCAATCCTTATATGTAGCATAGGACCACGAATTTTTGGTTCATATTTAGAAAAATTTTGTATACTGGCTGGAGAAACATTGAAAGAACCATTAGGAGATTTTGGACAATAGATTTTGGAGCAGATCTTATAGTGGAGTTATAGTGATAACATTTGAAGACTTCGAAAATTATAGAAACATGTTGGATGCACTGTATTGGGATCATTTTATAGTGAATTATTTATTGTCTTTGTTGAAGATATAGTATTGGGATTACTGTAGAACCTTTTGGTATTATGTAGATCTATTGAGGACAGTGGTTGAGAAAGATTGATAGTTGGAACATTGTAGATGTTTGTGACGTGACATTATGCACAACTAAAGCCCTGATGGTGTGATGTTGAAAAAATACCCTTTGAAGTATTATTGAAGCAGCTCGTTGAAGCATATTGTAAGAGTGGTGTGCAAACCTATTGAATACCCTCTTGGAGATACCTTGAAAGATTCCTGAAGACATTTGAAGGACTTCTAAGAAACCCTTGGAGACATCCTTGAAGAACATGATGCATTGTTGATGTCATCATGAGGTGACTTGGAGAAATTGTTTGGGTGTGATGAATAGCAGAGGTGACACCTTTTAAGAAGAAAATGTTGTCATTGATGACGTGATGTGTAGACTACAGTGAAGGGTAAGCAAAATATTGGCAGGGATTTTTGAAGAACACATTGGGAGCCATGATGTATAATCAAATATATCTTGACAAAATGAAGCAGGAGGTTGAAGCCTCATAGAGACAAGGTTGGTTCCTTGGAAGATAGGGTTAGAGACCTAGAGGATTGGAGTCCTCAAGAAACCATATCGGAGCCTGTACCAGATATAGCGTTGGAGCCCTAGAGGTTGGTGCCTCAAATTGACAAGGTTGGAGCCTTGGAAAGACCAAGTCGGCACTTGGCATAATACAGGTTGGAGCTTGGAAGATTGGAGTCTTCATCTATGGTTGGAGCCCTATATCATTATTATACTTTACTTATTGTAAAGAAGAAATTAATAAAAGTATCTATTCCATCATTGTTCATTTTGTGTTCTAAAGATAAGTGATCTAACTGGTTAAATGAAAAATTGAAAATAAATATTGATTCACCCTCCTCTCAGTATTTCCAACATCTGTAACTTATCATCTAAAAGTATAAACCTAGCTCCTATTTTTCACCCTCCTAAGACCATCATCTAGCAAAACAAATTCAAACAAACAAAACCATGTGCTCACACCTAGCCTAAAACCCTAATTCATCCAACCCTCTTGGCTGTGAATTTGTGGAGAGAGACCTCTCTGCTTTGGTAGGGCTAGCTACCAATCTAAAATATTGGTCTATGGTTACCTATGTTTAGACTCTTTCTCAGCCTTAGAGATCCGGTGGAGTGATAACAAGTAGAACACTAAACATGTTAATCGAGTTGGATTTATGCGATTGGCTTGCATTTTAATGAAGAAGGTCAAAACTCCATGGAGTATGAGCATTATTATTTCATGATCACAAATTTGCTTACCTTATTATATAGTTAATAAAACAACACACACGTTAAGAGCACATAGTGATTGGGTCAGATTTTAGTCCCTTCTCGCATTTTAATGAAGAATACCAAAGATTCATGTGGTGGTCATTCCCATTGCATAACTATGGACATGCTTACCTTGTTTTATAGGCAATAAATCACACATGAAAAACACTAAACATGGTGACTGTGTTAGGTTTTGTGCCCTTCGATTGCATTACATTGAGGAATGCCAATGCTTCATGAGGGTGGTCATTCTTATTGTTTAAAATATCTAATGGGACAAGGGAGAGGCTCAAAGTTAGAAAATCAAAACTGTCACATTAGGCATAGTCATATAGTGTTAATAGATGATAAATAATCATGTTAGCAAGATATTTTTACATATTATTCCTACTCATTGGGTTTAATAGTTATAGAAACCCATAGATTTTAGCGGAAAATATAGATTTTCTAGCATATGTAAGGTGAACAAAATATGTAGCAATAGAATAATATTTTCTTCAATGAATTAGTAGTTATGGTGTAACTTATCTATCTTTTAACAACTCTTTTTTATTTATATTTATCATATATTTGTTTCATAGATGTTTTTACAAGTTTTATTGTTTCCACCACTTTCATTAATTTTTATGCATAATTTGTGAGACATTTAGCTGGGTATGGCATAATGAAAAATGTTCCAACTTTTTGATACAATTTCTACCTCAATAGGTGGAAGAAGTACTTGTCTCAAAGTAAAATCTTAGATATGTTTAATTCTAAATTCTATTTAGATTTTACAAGTGTTTAAATGCTTTGTGTCATATGGAAAGTTTCTAGAAAAAAAGTGATCGATATTTCTCCTGACATTTGAAACTTGCACTAGCAAAAGGAATATGGTTGGTAAAGAGGCAAGATCTAATTAATGTTCTATGATATTTGAAAAATAGGATTTATCCATTTAATATCACATGCTAATACTTGTGTTATTCTAAGAAGGATGACATTTCCACGTTGAAACTCATTAAGACTATGTTATTGTTTCTATTTATTTCTCAAACATATTTAATATTGTTTTAAACTTTAAAAACATAAAAATATTCCTAGCATAATTATAGAAGTAACTACACACTTTTCAATGATAGAAAAAATTTCCACTCATAAAAGAATCCACATTCAAACAAGTAAATCAATGTAGAAACCACATCTAATGATTTGATAAATATAATAACTAATACATTTAAAGAGACCTTTTTAATAAAAGCACACAAATATTGATATAAAATTTAGGCATCCAATATTTAGTAGGTGTATCCAATATCAATATTCCTCTGGAACCCACAATTACTCTAATGTCTCTTTATTTAATAGTAGTTTCTTCTTTTAATTTATTATTCTCAAGGCTCCTCTTCTCTCTCATATTTACATTCATTAATTAATTAACTCCATTAATGTTCCTCTTCGTTGGGTTTCTTCCATAGCATCCAACCTTATTGATATGCCATGTAATATCTTTGTAATATTGTCACTTCCATAAATATTTAGTATTCTAGGTATTCATGAATTTCCTTTGGCAAGAAAACCTCTCCCTTCCATATTGTAGTCTTTTATCCATAAATATTTTAGATAATCTCTTAGAGTATCTACCCTATATAATAATTCTACTAAAAAATCTCACTTATTAGGATGTTTTCCATACTTGTGGTCCTATCCTAGTTTAGTTCCAAGTGATGTAGTTATAGCTTGTAGGGTTCTAAAATAATGTAGAATAATATAATAAAAGAAAAAATAAAATTACTATACACAATGATTTTAACACACATATAAAACCTCTTTATTTAATATCTTAATATCTCATAAGATTAAAACTCCTGGAAACGTTTTCTTTTCAATTTTGAAAGAAAAGGTTAGAATCTCGCTCTCTCCCACACACTCTTGACATGTATTATACAATTTTTAGTTCCCTAGGACAAAACCCCATTCTTAATCAACACATTACAATAAATACATAGAATTATAAGTAAAATTATTGTATATGCACTCAACTACTATAAATTTAAATCGTTTATCTCTAGTGGATTCCCACATCACCAATGTTTATATGAATTCCATTATTTTACCTTCTTTCTCCAATCAACATTTCCTTTTCTCTCTTCCTTAAAAAATATCCTATCATCAACCTTATAGTCATGGTCCCATTGAAATTCACCTCATTAACTAGCCCCATTCTCTTATTAATGACATTCTTTCCTATAGGAACCTTTTCAACAATTGCTCAATTGGGAAATTGCTTGTTGCAAATTCTCTTTTGTATGGTTAGATCATTGGAAATTCCTCTTTTGGTGATATCCTTATCAACAACTACTCCGAAAACAATTTTGTTGTAGGTAAATTTGTTGTTTGTAACTTATTTGTCAATAATGATGATGATTATCTTATCAATATGTTGTTATTGGCACATTATTTTTTTGTAGAGTCTTATATATCTTGTCAATGAACCATGGTGTCATTTATTGATGACCCTTATTAATGATGGAGTTATTTGTGAGCCAAATAGAGACAATATGGTCATTGTAGTGAATATGTTTAACCATGGTCATTAGAGTTAATGGTGGTTAATATTGTCAATAACGATTATGGGTTAGTGTTCACATAATTTTTTCTCAGCATAATGTAAACATTAACAAGGTGCATTCCATTAAAATAAAATGTATGCTTTCTTCAAAAATTCATGCTTACAATTTTCATATTATTTAATGCATGGTTATAAGTTTGTAAAATGTTCAACGTTTTGCTTCACATGTAATCATTCCATTCAATCTAGTTCAATTTACATAAAGGAAATCCTTATTTGTGAGGTCTCAAAAAATATCATATCCCAAACGGGAAAAATATGAATGAATCTGGAGCACGTTAATATTCTTACTAGAAAACTTCACAATAATTCCTAGATCTTGTTACAACACATCCATTCATGTTAAAAACATTTGAAAACCAATTTTTCCAAAAACACGGAACATAAAATAAGATGGAAATTGCAACCACTTTATTTTATTAATAACTGTAAAATAATACATGCCAATGCTATTAACAGTGAAGCTCTTGCCAATGGCATGCAAAATTTCTAATCAAATTCGCTAAATTAAGACACTAAAGCACACTTGTGAACCCTTAATGAATCCACCAAGGAGATAACACTGCTAGGTTTTCATCATGGGGTCAAAAACGGAAGTGGCCACGCCAAGTTCTCCACAAAATATCAATATGAAAAACTAATCTAAATTCCACTGCGGGATTTTACTGGAAAATTTACAATAATTCCCAAACCTTCATTATGGAATCAAAACAACCATAAATAACGTGCATACATGGTAAAAATATTTAAATAATAATATACCAGCTAGTGGAATTAAAACAAGTGCATGCAATAAAAAACACGGAACATAAGATAATTTGAAGAATGCATCCACTTATATTATTAATAACTAGAAAAAAAATACATGCCAACACGATTAAAAAAATGAAGCCCCTGAAAATGATATGCATGGTTTCTCATGAAAGGGATAAACTAAAACATTGAAGCACACATGTGAACCCTGTATGGATTCGCCAAGGATATATAACCGTGGGGTTTTTGTCCCAAGGTCAAAGATGGAACTGGCCATGCCAAGTTCTCTAGAAAATATCAACATGAAAAATTAATCCAAGATGAGCCAAATGCCTTCCTCCTCTCCCCTTTTAAAGGCTTGATGGAATATCTCTCCAATCTTATAGAAGCCTTTATTTTATTATTTTTCTATAAAAGGGAGGGAAAATACCATGGGAAAAGACCATAGAAAATACAATCCATAAGAAAAAGGAATACTACAAACCCTCCTTCCCCAAGATTTCTTGACCTTAAGAAATTCACATATGTCTACCAATATAGTCGTCACAAGAAGTTGAGTACCAATGCCAGGGTCCCATAAAAATGTATGAATAATCACTAAATTCCATTGTATCACCTAATCAAGGATAGATCTCTCAATGCATGGATCCCAGATCATCCTCTAAATAAAATTTTCACCAATAGATCCATTGGCGTGTGAACCACCACCTAGATCCCAATGAAATTGTTGACTCAACTCACCATCAAAAAATCCTCCTGGATCCCCATGGCATCAAAATTCATAACCCATGCACCACAACTTTGATTCTATCATATCCCTAGCTAATAATGTCCTCCCAAGAATCATCTCATCAACTAGTTACCAACTCATAATCTCGTGTGTCTACATATTCATACAAGAAACAATCCCACCATGTTGATGCTACACTACTATGGTTCTAATTGGGATGATCCTAAGTTGTCTGGAAATTGCTTGGTCCTAACCCACCTGTAAAACCCATATGGAGGGCTCACATAATCTATCCATCTGGAAAATGTTTCCTCTTTTCATCCAATGCATAAAGGTAGGTTGATAGAGCTACAAGCCCTATCAATGTATCCCTAAAGAAGGTTTCTTTGCAACTCCCAAGTATATTCCTCTTGTTGACTTGCAAGGGAATTTATTTGTTCCTCAACACTAGACAACTTGGTTGTTAATTTGACACATACCCCTATGAGATCCTCAATTTTATTTTTCTCCTATAAGATAGTTCCTCATATAGTATGAATTTTATGTTTAAACATCATAATATTTGTATTAAAATGCTTAATATTTTCCTGGAACTCCTCTGTTGGAAATTTTTGTGTCATGCTGAATGTCTCTGTATCTGTCTGCATCGAATGTCAAACTATCAAAACTCTAACTCAAGCCTTTGACCAAGCCTCTAGAAATCTCTCTTCCTAAACACTATGTTTTTCATGCTCCCCCTCATGTTCATGATCACTATGTTAGTTTAATACTAGAAGCTCCTCACTAAAGTCTCTGTGACTGTCTTTTATGTTGTTCATCTCCTTCGGCTGTCGAACATGGATGCACTAGTGGATTTCTATCTACACTTGACAGCTCATATTCTTCATGGGTTCTCTCATGAAAATAAATGGCCCCAACTATAGAAGAATCCTCATGGTGAAAAGGAATCTCCTCTTGTTATTACCCTATTGTCTCCCTTATATCACCTAAGCATGAATGGTTAGGTGCCCAAGGTCCCTTGTAGATAAAGCACAGAGCTTTCCTTTTTAGCTCATTATTTTTGTTGGTTTTACTCCCTTTACTCTTTCTTTATCCATCAATCCTCATCAATTCCTTCTTGGTTAAATCCTTTCTACGTAGTTTTATGTTGTTCATGATCAACCTCTCAACTAATTCATAGGTGGTTGGTGATACACTTAGTTTTAGTCTCTAAATGGCCAACAATTCCTTGTGAGTTCCTTGGTCATCTCCCTTTTGAGTAGTTTTATGTTATGCATGATCAACCTCTCAACTCATTCATAGGAAGTTGATGATACACTTAGTTTCATTCTCCAAATGGCCAACAATTTGGATCTTAGTGTTTTGTAGATGTTAGCATATCCACCTAAGAACATGGACACATTCTTTTGCATGTTTTTTTTGACATTGTCTGGGTGAGTTGCTGTAATGCTAGTGCAAAAGTACCGAAGCATGTGAAAGGTTAAGTCATCACATTCTAAATTCAGCATGAATGTGCCAAAGCTAAACACTACCATGAGTTCTAAAATCTTGTGCCTCCTCTTAAAGGTAGGAAGCATGATGTTTCCCAACCCTTGATGGGTTTCTACTATCAACCATAATATCTCCCTCATGATATTATTATTGTAAGGTGGTAGTGGTGATGTTAAAGTTATGATCTTGTTGAGACAAGAGGTGACTGTGAGTTTTACCTCTTTACAAGGATTCTCCCATAATTTGGGTTATATCAAAGAAAGCATAGATGGGTTGAAAGCCCAATTGAGTTTCTTCCATTTTGGTTGCCCCACCTTGGACAGACATGTGTCTAATTACTCCAACTTATGAAGGACAATTACTAAATTTATTTGTTGCAACTTGGATCCAAGTACAAAGAGCTTAGTCCCTCTTCCCTGCCCTTGCTTCATCTCCCATAGGTGTTTCTGTTGCAAAATAACATAGACTCTTTTGGAGAAGAGTTGCTACTCTGAATTTTTCTTTTTTCCAAGGTGTTTCTTCCTAAAGAACCCCATATTTTCCCTAATCCGCAAAAAAAAAAGTTTTTGAGGTTTTCTAAAGACTCTTCAAATCCCATCTTCCCACATACAAGATATTGTAAGGTACCAAAGGAATAATTCTTCAAAGAAACATTACAGTGTCTACATGTGTTGTCACATTGAAAATATTGAATAATAATAAACTAGTCACACTTATTAAAGCCAAGAAAATGCTCCACTAAACCCTCATAGCCTTCTACTATGAATTTTGTATCACCCTTCCCAATCCCTTCATGGCAGCACGTAGAATCCATGGATCTCAAGCCCTCTCGACATCAGAGACTCTTAGGTGGCTGTAGTCTTGCCCTTCGGTCCTAGGAAAGTCCTCCTGCAACCATCCCTTTAGTGCTCCTGCTGCAATATGTATGGCCCTCGCCCAACACACATGTTGTTTTCACATTAATGGATCGACCTCTCCTGAGTGATCTGGTTGCCCTCTTGGCCTTGAGACCTTATGACAAGTCACCTGTGTGAGGGATGTTACAACAAGGAATTCTTTAATAAATTGAACCTCGGTCTTTCGATTTGCTGCTACAACGAGAAAACCCTTCATAAATTGAGCTAGCTCCTCTATGTTTGTTCCTTCACTGCTGTGCGGTGATCTGTGTGCCCGACCACCAAACAGGTATAAATATTAGTGAGATCTTGGCAATATTGATCAAGTATGTGGCTTGTATTTCCCTTGATGCTCTGCGTGACAGAGATACAGTCGCTTTGATCTTTCCCAATCCAAAGTGTTGTTGCGATAGCTCTCACTGGGCCACAATACTAATGCGTCATTACATGGCCCTTACAACCAACAATGTACACGACGTTGATGAATATGACCTCACGGTCATGCAATACAATTGAAAATGGACCCTCAGATTTGATAATCACACGACAAGAATTTTCAACCTTGCAAATAAAAATATCATCTCTAATATCCCAACTCTTATACCACTGTAATATCATCTTAATACTACTGTAATAGGTCAAAGATTTAAAAATCTAATGGATCAAGGACACTATAATTTTCTAATTAGAAAATTTCACAATAATTCCTGGGCATCCATGCATGTTAAGAACATCTGAAAAAGTTTAAACGGCTCTATATTACGTTTTTAAAAGTAGAAGAACTTTGTAAATGTTTTGAATTATCAGTTTTTGTCTGGTACAAAATATAAACCAGTGTTGAAAAAAAAGAACATCTGAAAACCAATTTTATGAAAATATTGAACATAAAATAAGTTGGAAATTGCAACTACTTTATGTAGGATTGTGAACCCTAAATTGATCCACCAAAGAGATATCACCATGGTGTTTACATCCCCATGTCAAATATGGCTACAAAATATCAATATGAAAAAATAAACCAAGATGATCCAAATGTATTTCTCCTCTCCTCTTTTGAATGCTTGATGGACTCTCTCTCCAATCTTCTAGAAGCTTTTATTTTATTATTTTTCTATAAAATGGAGAGAAAATACCATGGAAAAATGCTACTAGAAAATATCATCCATGAGAAAAGGAATATTATAAAAACACATCAATTAGATGGTTTGCTATCATTGTATTTAAATTATTCATAATTTTTGGAAGTTTTACTATTGTTTATTTGTTTCTGTTGAAAATGGAATCCATAAATCTTGAAAATGGCATCAAGAAGGATTTTAATTTAATTTTCTCTTGAATTAAAATTAGAATAAAATTGTAATTCCACATTAGGTGACAACTTGTATGAGTTAACTCAGTTAGGATGACTTTGTTGGTTCACTTGATTCAAGTTGGAGTTAACTAAGTTAGGATGACTTTGTTGGTTACTTAATTCGAGTAGAGGGTCAAACTAGAGGCATGTAGAGTGTCTCCTACATTCTAGAATCCCCGGTTGAGTTTATTTTGAGTTGTAATTAATTAGATCAAATTATCTAAGTTAAATTCAGTTAAACTAGTTCTAACTGATGGAGGAACTAGTAGGAGGCTAGATAATGGGGTTCCACTTCATGTGTTCAACTAGTTAACTGATAATTCACTCATAAATAACTCATGCATGTCAGTTCTGAGAAATACCTGATTGAGATTAGAGTTCAGGGGCAATGTACTATCAGTTGTATAATTATCCAAATTGTACAGGTGGTATATGCAGTGAAAGGAAGGCCATATATGAATTGTGTATTTGTGGATGGGAATTTCCCTAATTAATAGGGCCTAGTTACCTGAGGAAATGACACAAAGAAATAGGGATCATGGAGGGAAGAAAATTGGTTAAGTATTGAACTAAGTTTGTCTAGGAATTAGTGAGATGGATAGAGTTAGTGTAGAGGTTTATCAGCTTGGAGAAAAGCATGGCAATATTCTCATACTCTTTCATTTATGAAATATACAAATAGTAGGGTTTTTAGTTGAGGCTTTCCCTAGGAAAATATTTTTGTTGTGCGATTTAAATTCTTTCTCTTTCATGTTTTTTGATTTCAAGATTTAAATTGGTTTCTTCAATTAGTAAAGTAGATACAAGTATAATGTTTTTAAATTTTACAATTTTCAGTTGAATCTACGTGGATTTTCTACATGGTATCAGAGCAGGAACCATTTTAGAAGAGAATAATATGATTTTTCTATGTGCGAGTGAATCAAATTTGTAGATCTACTCTTCAAAACTAGCATCAGGATCAAGATGTATTTCTCTAGATTTAGAATCGAATATGCCCTTAAGGGTAGTTTGAATTACATAGCTTGGAGATATAGGATGGAAGCATCGTTGGAAGAAAATAGGCTAAAGGAGTTCATAAAAAATGAAATTCCTAATCTTGTAGCAGAAGATGCTTAAGATCTGACGGCATGGAAGAAGAATGTAGCAAAGGCAAGAAGGATTCCATTGGAAGGTGTTCAAGATCATATTGTGTCGAACCTCCATGGAAAGGAAACTCCATATGTTATGTGGAAGTTCTTAAGAAATTTGTTTTAGAAAATTAGCAACCACAGGAAGTTGGTGTTGAAGGACAAGCTCAAAAAAATCAAGATGGAGAAGGGCAACATAATACCAAAGTACTTGAAAAAGTTCACCCAATATCGGGATGAGCTTGTAAGTGTTGGTGTTATCATTTCTGAGGATGATCAAGTGAGCCTAGTACTTCTAGGCCTTCCCAAGATCTATAACAACTACCAGGATTCGGTAAACGGGAGGGAGAAGCTACCAGAGTGGGAACGATTGTGGTCTAACTTGGTGCAGGAAGGGATTAGGAGAAACACCATAGACGGGACCTCTTCTAAAGAAGAGGACTTTGCATTAGTAAATAAAGGCAAGAAATCCAAGGGAAATAAATCCCAAGGTGAAGAGGGAAAGAAGAAATATTTTTCCAACATTAAGTGTTTTACTATCACGAGTTCATGCACTATGCCACGAAATGTCCACATAAGGAGCCTATAGTAGAAACAACATGTGAAGCTCTAGATTCACAATTCGAACTTGATTTCACTCTCATCACATGAATGACAAGCATTGAGATGGGTAGCATGTGGTATCTCAACAACAGTGTCTCCTTTCACATGATGCGCAATAAATATCTCTTCATTGGCTTGGAGGAGAAACACCTCATGCAAAACATAAAGTTTGGAGATGATGGCTGGTATAGCGTGATAGACATCGGTATTGTTACCTTTCAGAGGGAGTCTAGATCCCCTCTTGGACTCACAGATGTGTTGTTTGATCTAGGACTAAGGAATTATCTTGTTTCCATAACGATATTGGAAGATCATGGCTATGATGTGATATTTAGCAAAGGTAAGGTTTTCCTTAGACACATTGTCAGATAATGGGTGAAGTAGATCAGTGTGCGAGTCAAGAACCTGTATGATCTCAAGGTCAAAGATGCATGAAAATATTTGAGAAGGAAAGCAAAGGGTATAGACTTGGTGGTTGAGAGGGAGCATAAATTACCTCTCAAAATGAAGCCTTAGAAGCAGTCTCAACAAGTTTTGGAGCAAAAAAAATTGGAGAAGAAGAGAGGAGGTCAAGTGGAGACATCCACTCAAGAAAATACCTCCAATAGGGGGATATTTCGAGCCAAGTGGGCATAGGGATCACATGCAGCCATACCTCTAGGTGAGAGGTGGAGCGATGTGAATTCATAGTCCTAAGAGTGCAAAAAAATGGGCAGGGTCCATTGAGGTGTTTTGCCTCATGGATCATTACCCTTGCCATAGGGGCCCACAGTAAGCAATAGAAATATGGATCAGTAGTAGTTGATGCAGTCATATGCTAAAGTGACAAATGCAGATATTAGCAGCAGTTAGATATTAGGGATCGTAGTGCAGATTTTGCAAGCGTGCATATGGCACATCGCAAAGTTTTCAGTAGACAGTGTAGTAGGTAGTAGCAGTCAGAGACTCAGGTGATAGATGCATCATACTAATCACAGTTGATTCAATTTGGATGTTTTTCAGTTTCAGAATTTGCAGTAGCAAAAACAATAAAGAGAAGTTTTGCATGCAGAACAATCCAAAGGTACTGGATCAGGATAGAGTTGAATTCCTTTCTTGTTGAGAGGGAGTGTTAAACATGGAAACAATAAATATTGAATATGGCATCAAAAAATATTTTAATTTAATTTTCTCTTGAATTAAAATAGAATAAAATTGTAATTCCACATCAAATTACAACTTGTACGAGTTAAATAAGTTAGGATGACTTAGTTGTTTTAGTTAGTTTGAGTTGAGGGTCAAACTAGAGGCATGTAGAGTGTCTACTACATTATAGGAGCGTTGGTTGAATTTATTTTGAGTTGTAATTAATTAACTCAAATTATTTGAGTTACAAAGAGTTAAATTATCTCTAATTGATGAAGGAACTAGTAGGAGGTTAGAAAGTGGGGCATCATTTCATGTGTTAAACCACTTAACTGATAATTCACTCTTTAATAACTCATGCATGTAAGTTGTAAGAAAGACCCAATTGATATTGGACTTCAAGGGAAGTGTACTATCAATTGTATAATTATTTGAATTGCAGAGGTAGTGCATGGAGTCATAGGAATAACTTAGATGAATTTCATATTTGTTGATGGGAATTTCCTTAATTAGTAGGGCCTAATTACCCAAGCAAACAATGCAAGGAAGTAGGGATCATGGAGGGCATAAAATTGGTTAATTATTGAACCAAACTTGTCTAGGAACTAGTGAGACAGATAAAGATAATGCAGAGGTTTCTCAGTTTGGAGAAAATCATTGCAATCTTCTCATATTCTTTGACTCATGCAATATACAGATAATGGGGTTTTTGGCTGAGGCTTTCCCCAGGAAAATATTTGTGTTGTGCAATTGCAATTCTTTATCTTTCATGTTTTGTGATTTCAAGATCTAAATCGGTTTCCGCAATTAGTAGAGTATATTCAAATATAATGTTTTAGCATATTACAATTATCAGTTGAATCTACTTGGATTTTCTACATAGTATCAGAGCAAGGATCACTTTAGAAGAATACAAATTTGTTCTGTGCAGGTGAATCAAATTTGCAGATCTACTCTTCAAAACTAACAATAGGATCAGGATGTATTTCTATGGATTGAGACTCGAATATTACCTTAAGGGTAGTTCTAATTATATAGCTTGGAGAGACAGGATTGAAATAGTGTTGGAAGTCAACGGGTTGGAGTTCATAAAGAGTGATATTCCTAAGCATGTAGTAGCAGATGCTCAAGATTTGGTTGCATGGGAGAACGTAGCAAATGCAAGAAGGATTCTATTAGAAGGTGTTCGAGATCGTATTGTCTCAAACCTCCATGGAAAGGAAAATCCATATGCTATGTGGAAGGACATAAAATATTTCTTTCAGAACAACAATGACCACAGGAAGCTAGCATTGATGTATTGTTGGTGTCCAGATGTGAACAAATATTAAAACCCTTTTTCCACGTAAATTATCAACCTGGGGCATTATTTATTTCAAAACTAACATGCACAGTATATTCAAGAGCAATCACATAACCTACTATTGAAACACAGGCTTTAATTAATGAACAAGCAAACTACTGTAACAAAAACTAAAATGGATTACAGAATTAAAAAGGAATTCACAGAAATTGTAGAATTATACTGGAACAACAGTAACAATAAAAAATCGAAACATAAAATTAACAAAAGAAAGATAACACAATACCTGATCAGAAGAGCGGGCCCAACTCTATGATCAGGGCTGCGGAAAACTCACAGCCTACAGGTGGAACAACAAAATATTGTGCGTTCAATTAATTAGAATATGCTTCTGTTACAAAATCTGTGTCTTCTTGCTTAACCCTGATTCACAGCTCGAAGGCCCTCTTTATACAAATGTTCAGGAAATTGTAGATTTCCTTTAACAACTAAAATATCTACAATTATACATTTGTTACAACAGCAACCTAGCTGCCAAAAGGAAATCATGAAAATCCTGAATTAACGCTAGGGTAAGACGAAGTCTGTTGCGCTGTAGCAGCAGGTAAAGATAACGCTAGAAATTAGGAGCTTCTTCGTGGCTCACAAATGTAATCCCTTTGCTTTTAAAAACTCTGTAGAAATATTGGATTTAATTCTTACAAAAGTAAAACCTCCATGACTATTACTTCATTAATCAAATATTCCATGTAAGATAGTGGAAAGGGGTTTACCTCATGTATTGTAGAACAATTAATGATGCAAGGAGATAGAAAGGTGGGCGGAAATGGGAGAGAAAAGTATACAAATTTGGCACCCAACATCTCCCCTCAATTGGTCTATCTGCATGTCCTCATGCAGCTCGTCATCTCCTCATATCTGGGTTGGATTGAATATGGCTAGCATGAAGCTGTGTGGGATCATATTCTTTGGCCATCTCTATCCCAGGGGATTTATAACCTTCCGTCAGAACAACATCCTTCCACCAATCTTGGTCAACGTTGTATGTAGGAGTATATTTCTCAGCTGGCAGCCAAATAAGGGAAAACTGGAACCTCAGCCCCATCCACCAAACCCCACAAGTCTAAATGCATGCCACAAAACGTGGCACCCTTTTTAGTCCTCGTGCAAAGCTAGGTGCTCCAAAAGGTTCTTGACCTCTGACGGTTGAAGATGACAACATCCACATCCTTTGACAATTGTCTAGTGCTTCCTTACGAAAAGTTATTATCTCTCTGACATAGAGGTCATCACACCATTTCTGGGTTGTCAACATGTGTCGTCTATGCCCCTCAATCTGTAAAAAGGTAAAATGCTTGTTATAAATATTTTCTTCCTGGCCATGTTCCCTCCTCATCATTAACGACCTTGTGACTTGGTTTTCTTCAAACATATCATAGGCCTTTCTCTATTTAATATGATTGATGGTGTAGGAGGGGAAGGCTCTTAAGTGAATATCCCCTACGAATGGAACGGGGTTGAAGGCCTGATCATGCCTTAAGAAATAACCATGCATGTAGAGCTCACACATTAAGTGATGCCCTATGATATCATGAATTTTCAAGATACGGAGAAACTGGATGGGATCCTCAATCTCATGAAAAATTTCTTTATATATACTTTCAAGACAAATTGTTCATGAAGGAATAAGGCATAGCTATGTGCAGGAGGTCTATAGGCCATTACCTACTGCACCAGGGAAAACATCTTCTCCTTATTTGATTGCAGCAACTGCACTTATTCCTCCAACTCATCTATCTTGGCTTTTTTTTTTGCTTGCCTCTGTCGCGCTTTATCCAATTGGTCTATGTATCATGTAACGATCTCGACAACCTATTCTCAAACCCGCATTGTCTCCTTCTAATTTCCATTCACAACAGACTGCCATCTCTGGATTTCAGTAGCTATGAAAAATTCCTGGCCTTCAAACAACTATTCGATCGGGCTAGTCTTTGTATCTATGGAGGAGACCTCAATTTTTGGTTTTACTGCCTTCCACTTGTAGACTTTTACCTTCTTCTTCAACTGGGAAACTTGCCTCTTCAGCTCCCGAACTTCCTTCTTCAATCACATGGTTTCATTGAACTACAACCGATACATTTTCTTGAGAGGTAATATTATTTTATCACACTATTAAATCCACTCATGTTTGACAATAAATTTATCTTCCAAGCCTGTAACAGGCTCAGGAGGCGGTGGAATTTTTTCGATATTATCAACCAGTTTTTCTGCTAGGTCTTTTTGGCTTGGCTCCCTATCTTCAGGGGCATCCTCCTCTACATAATACCTCAGGGAATCTTGGTGTTTGGTTAGCACTTCCATCGACCATCCTGTGTTCCAATTTTTCCACAGAAATTCCATTTCCCTTATGAGCCTTTGGGTGCTCTGGCTACGAACCAACAATTGATGGACCGATGTCGGTCATGTTCTTACCTAGGTTGACGAACCTCAGCACTGGTGGAACAACTATTTCCTCCATTAATCGTTGGGACGAGCACAATCCCCTTGCCCCTCTAGGCATCATAGACTGGAATGGAGAATGGGGAATAGCTTCATCATCCTTATTTCCAACTTGGGCCGGACTTTCATACACATCTACTTCCGTTGGGGTCGACGCTGGTTCCTGTGGAACAGTGTCAATTCTAAATGTTGTTTCCTTTCTGTCCTCCTATCCTTCATGCATTACTTCCTCCCTTGTGGTCGATAATGGTTCTTGTGGGACAGTACCGACTTCGTGTTTTATTTCTCCTCTGTCTTCCTGTTCTTCATGGATTTCTTCCTCTTCTACGATCGACACTAGTTCTTATGGAACAGTGCCAAATTCGCAGATTGTTTCTTCCTTGTCTCCGTGTTCTAGTTGAATCGTGGGTGGTTCTTGTGTAACACCCCCACTTAATTCGATATTTATATCTGCTTGGGCAGGTGATGTTGTTTCTTGTGAAACATCATCACTTTCCATCCCTCTCTCTGATGTTCCTTCTTCCTGTTCTTTATTAATGAAAGTTGAAAACTGTAAGAAAGTCTCAACTTCATGCACTATATACATAATTCCTTCATCTCTAGGTTATTTAGGCGAGGTTGGTTCTTGTGTGATAGCCTCGAATGTGTCGCCAGTTGTCTCCTCCATTCCCATTTCTTTCGGTTCTTACTGATCAACCTCCATCTCCACTTCTTCTAGTTCTTCCTAGTCTATTTCCATGTCCTCTGAATGTTCTTCCTCTTCTAAACCAGTTGGAGAGACTGGTTCTTCTTCTCTAGCAACAATGAAAACTAATATCTCTTCTTCCGATGATTCGCAGAGTTCTGCCCAAGAAATTTGAAATTGAACTATTGCATGCATGACCAGTAAGCAAACCAATCCATGATTGGAGAGAACTGTCGGCATTCGGCATGAATGATGAGTGGACTGTGCCATATGTTGTAACTATTTTAATAAAAATAAGTCCATATTTAAGGAATGCACCTAAGCCTGCGGAAATTGAAGGTGAGCTAAGATTTAAAAATGATATATGAATGGAGTCGTGGCCCGACCTTCGCAAGTTATGTATTTCATTAAAAAACCTGCTACTTTGTTCCATGGATACGGTACAGACTTATGCTCATATCCTCTGCCCAATTGAATGACGCTTTCCCTGGCCTACAAAAGTAGTTTGGGAAATTTTTGGAGAGAAATTCTTCGATCAAACCACTGCTGCCCTTGCTGTTTCAGCCTGCTAACTTCCACAATTACTTCTTCTGTGAAAATAATTTCCAATCCCTTGACCCGCGAATGATTATCATCCAAATTAAGTGCAAAGTCCATTGTGATTCCCCTATCAAACCCCTTCAATCTATCGAAGTAGGTATCCCATCTTGCATTGATGAAAACTTGCCATACATCTGGGTTGTTGCGGACTAAGATTGTATTTTTAGGTTCATGCCGCATAACCAGTGTGCCCATCCTGTGGAGACTATAACAACACTATGGAACAACATACCGTTGGATAGAGTGGTGGATACCAAATTTGGAAAAACAAAATGGTGAAAAATGAGGGGTAGTAACATTAAATATGAATGGTAATTCTCGGGAAACAAGTAAAATTATGAAAAAGTATGGTAAGTGCGATGAATGGAATAATAATAATTTAATATGAGGTGGAAGGAACTGATTGGTCCATATCATATATGTGTTGTAGAGTCCAATACATATTTAATGATTATACGGAGTATGGTAAGGATCGTAGGGTGTACCACACATAGAGTTGTAATAATGACTTTTGAAATCATCATTACGCTATCGTTAAGTTATGAGGGCACCCCCCTAGCTTAAAATTTTTTGTCCATAGCATTAATGTCTTCACATGGAATATTTAATTAAATCCATAAAATTCAAGTGGAGACGTACCTAGCGTCTTACCTAGAGGAAGTGATGGTTGGTAGAATGATGGCACAGTAATTATGTGAATGGAGTAACAACAGTGCGAGTAGCAGCATCTGGAGTAACAACATCTGGAGTAACAACATCTGGAGTAACAATAGTGCGAGTAGCAGCATCCGAAGTAATAGCATCTGGAGTAACAACAGTGCAAGTAGAAACATCCAAAGTAACATCATCTGGAGTAACAACAATGTGAGTAGCAGCATCTGGAGTAATAACAGTGCGAGTAGCAACATCTGAAGTAACAGCATCTGGAGTAACATAAGTGTGAGTAGCAGCATTTGGAGTAACAACATCTGGAGTAACAGCATGACGAGTAGCAGCATATGGAGTAACAGCAGTGCGAGTAATAGCATATGGGGTAACAACATGACGAGTAGCAACATCCGGAGTAACGGAATCTGGAGTAACAGTAGTGTGAGTAACAACATCTGAAGTAACAACATCGTGAATAGCAGCAACCAAGGAGTAACAACATCGAGTAGTAGCAATCAAGGAGTAACAACAACATGAGTAGCAGCAACCGAGTAACAACATCATGAGTAGCAGCAATTGAGTAACATCATCATGAGTAGCAGCAACTGAGTAACAACATCATGAGTAGCAACAACCGAGTAACAGGATCATGAGTAGCAGCAATGTGAGTAACAACATCATGAGTAGCCGCATCCAAGGAGTAACAACATTGATACTTAGAAGAAATTTTTGAACTTTAAAACATTACTCCTTAGGAGTAACTCATGCAAAAAGACAACAAAATAAATAGTAACAGTATTTATTCATTTATTTATTATTATTTTGATTTTTAATTTTAATTTTTTTTTTTTTTTAAAGATTTAGAGCGAGAATGTACAGGAAGAGTTCTCTGCACTGATGACATTCAAACCAGATTTCTGAGAGAGAATTTTTATGAAAACATCCTTGGAGGTAGGATGGTGGTATAATATCAGGCGATGTCCATTTTCTATGAATGAAGCACGTGTATCATCAATTGTGACTAGCCTGACTGTTCCATTATCAAATACAACGTCCACCTCGTAAGGTCCCATCCAACAAGTGAAAATATTTCCCTTAAAATCATTAAAATTGGAGTCATAAAGAATGCCCAGTCTCCCCTATGAAACACCTTGTTTCTGATAAACTTATCGTGGCATTTCATTCTTTGCTGCTGGATAGCAGTAGTCCTCTGGAAATCCATTGAATGGATTTCATATAGTTCATTGAGCTGGGCTAGACTGTGTTGCTAGGCATCTGACAGATCCAAACCAACTTCAATAACTGTTATAAGCATACTGATTTCAAATTATATTGGAAATGACGGGGATTTCCCACAAAGAAACTCAAATGGTGAAAACCCAGTTGTGTTCCGCCATGTTATTCTGTATGCCTAGAGAGCTTTAGGCAGCTTCTGAGCCCAATCCTGACGATGGTATGCCACAGTTTTTGTCAAGATATTTTCCAATGTCTTGTTTGTGCATTCCATTTATCCATTCATCTGGGGGTGGTATGGAGATGTCACCCTGTGCTTGACCCCATATTTCTGCATAAGCTTTGCTATCATGTGTGATGTAAATTGTGCTCCTCCATCTGAAACAATCTCTCTTGGAGTACCGTAACGAGAAAAAATTTCTTCAAATAGAATCTGAAACCAGCTACTATGTTGCTTTCGCAACAACTTTGGCTTCTACCCACTTAGTCACGTAATCTGTACAGACGAAAATGTGAACCTTTTGCTGGGAGGGTGGGTTGAAGGGTCCAACGAACTAGATAGCCCATTTCTCAAAAGGTTCGAGGACTACCTATGCCTGCAAAGGAATTTCATCAGCTCGACCGCGCTACCCCATGCGTTGGAAACTATTACACCTCTTGACATAATTCTGCGCATCCCGAAAGATATAAGGCCAGTAATATCCCATTTGTAGCACCTTATGGCATGTCCTTTTATCTGCAAAATCCCCCCCATAGGGCCATCATGGGAAGCCTTCAAAACTTCATAAATATCATCCTCAGATACACAGCACCGAATCTGCTTATCAGCTCCTGTATGAAAGAGGTACCTTGCCATCCAAGAATATCGGGCACTGTGATGAATAATTTTTCATTGTTCCCTGTATGAAAAATGATGGGGTACCTTCCCCATAGCAAGATAGTTATAAATACCTACATACCAGGAAGGATTAGTAGAAATTGAAAAAATATGCTCATCGGGAAAACTATCTTCTATAGGTGTGCATTCATCATTGTTATCCATTCTAGACAGAAAATCAGAAACTACATTATCTTTTCCTGGTTTGTCTACTATTGTGATATCAAATTATTGAAGCAATAGCAACCATATTGTAATATGACCAGGAGTGATAGGTTTATTCATCAAATGCATTATTGTTGCATGATCAATATATACAAAGTAGGATACCCAGTGATGTAGTGTCGAAACTTGTTGATAGCATAAATGATAGCCAGGAATTATTTCTCCATCACCGTGTAATTCAATTCAGAAGAATTAAATTCTTGCTGACATAGTAAATTGCATACGGTGTTTTGTCTACCTGTTGTCCTAAAACAACTCCTACTATTGTATGAGAAGCATCAGCATGTATGTGAAATGGTAATTCCCAATCAGGTCCTCGAAGGATTGGAGCCTTGAAAATCAGTCCCTTAATTTTCGTGAAAGCTACTTCACAGTCTTCAGTCCACAAGAATTTTGCATCTTTTGTTAGCAATTGAAAAAGTGGATGTGATATTTTAGCAAAATTTCCTATAAAGCGTCTATAATAACTAGCACAACCAATAAAGCTACGTACCTGTGTGGGTGTCTTGGACCTGGGAAGTGTAATATTACCTCTACTTTGGCCGAATCAACTTGAATTCCAGCAGCTGAGAGAAAATGTCCCAATACTATTCCTTCTTCCCTCATCATATGGCATTTGATTGTACTCAAAGATACATGGGTCTGCTTACATCTTTTGATTACTTTCTCCAAATTCGCCAATCCCTCTTCAAATGAGTTTCCATATGGAGTAAAATCATCCATATAGATTTGAATGCTTTCATCAACTAAATCAGAAAAAATTCCCAGAATTGCCCTCTGGAAGGTTGCATGAGTATTGCACAGGCCAAATGGGAGGACCCTGTATGCAAAGGTCCCCCATGGGCATGTGAAAGTTATTTTATCCTGGTCTTATGGGGCTATCTGGATCTGGTTATAGCTGCTAGACCCATCTACGAAGGAAAAAAACTTTATCCCAGCCAAGGTGTCTAGGACTTGCTCAATCAATGGCAAAGGGAAATGGCCTTTTTGATTTGCCTTGTTTAGCTCCTTGTAATCTACTCAGATCCGCAATTTTCCATTATTTTTAGGAACAATAACTAGCGGAGATACTCATTGGCTATCCAAGATGGGGTAACTGAAACCTACATCCAATAATTTTTTTAATTCTTCTTTGACAATGTTCTTTAGAGTAGGATTCATTCTCTGTTGGGGCTGTCTCACAAGGCGGAAATATTCCTTAATATAAATATGATGAGTACATAATTTAGCAGGGATCCCCTTCATAACAGTATAATCCCAGGCAAAAGCTTCTTGATGATCTTGAAGGACTTTTAAAAGCTGCTTTGTTCGGGATTCTAACAGATTCAGGTTGATATTAAGTGTTTTCCCTCGATCAATATCAATCGGAATACTATCATGGGATGAGGTTACATGAATGTCTTCAATTTTATCTTCTGGTTTGAAGTTTTCCTATGTCTCACAGCTCATGGCAGATTCTAAAATTTGACCAGTTGAATTGGAAATGGAACTGGGATCATTAACAAAATTGTTAATAGCATCGTCCTCGGTTTCTGTTTTAAATTGAAGGGTCTGCCTAATAGTGAGGATTGGTCTAACTTATTCATTTTCAGGTTCAGGCTCTTCTATTGGTATAGCTTTCTGACTGGCTGATAATTTTTTATATGGGCTGGGTTCCGCAGGAGGGTAGAGAGTAAGATTCTTTGTAACCATCCCATTTAATATAATCATATGCTCATATCGACACCCTATGTAGGCATCTACAGTTGTGAGCCAAGGTCTTCAAAAGATAAATCGGTGACCACCAACTGAGGATCGTGTCTGTAATACAACGAGGTCCACAAGGTAGTTCCATGAATCCACCGAAATAGTCACATCTTCCAATTTCCCTACCAGTTTAATTGTAGACCTATCTTCTATTTCCAAGATGGTAGGGGTTGGCTTAATATTTCCGAGACCTAATGTATTCATTGTTTCAGAGGTAATAATATTGATGGCAGCACCCAAATCTACCAGTACATTTGGGATTTCAACCCCATCGATTTGTACTGTTAGAATTGGGTTTCTTGGGTCTCTATATTTTACAGGCATGGTATTTCCTAGCATGATGTCGGACAGTCTACACATCACATGAATGGTTAACGGATCCCTTGGTTTCTTCCCAGGTTTCTTAGAGCAGTAATCTTTGAGAGTTTTTGCATATATAGGTACATCCCTCATAGCCTGTAGTAGGGGAATCTTGAAAAAAATATTTTGCAATTCCCCCAAGAAATCAAACTCTGCTTGAGGGTTTTGTTTATTCAAGGTTAGTCTTTCAGGATATGGTGGAAATGTTAGATGGCCCTGATTAAGAACAAGTTGGGGAGGTGTCTAATTTGTCATGTTTTGGTTTATTTTATCCCCAAATGTACTCTGTTCTAGTTCTATAACTTCACTGTCAATATGTTCTATGATAATAGGTGAAGTGGGAGCATTTACTACCCAC
The DNA here is from genome assembly GCA_034641835.2 of Pinus albicaulis. Taxonomy (NCBI): domain Eukaryota; kingdom Viridiplantae; phylum Streptophyta; class Pinopsida; order Pinales; family Pinaceae; genus Pinus; species Pinus albicaulis. The sequence continues at coordinate 255,565 of JAXQQM020085890.1, read as the reverse complement.
CCAGATCGTAAGTTTATTTCATTAAGTCCTGCGATAAAAATGCTATAAGATGGAAGGCTAAGAGTGTTTGTTTGTTGGACCCATTTATTATTAGGATTCATATTAGGTTGGACAGGAAGCTGGGGTCGAAGGGCTAGGTTACCTGGAGGTACACTGGAGGGCAACTGAAGTTTTCGTTGAGGCATAGATTGGGGAAATTGACTAGTAGGGGAGGTTCCACGCCAGTTCTGATTCCACGAAGGATTTAAACCAGTCTAGGAAGCCCATTGTTTCTAGGGGGAATATTGATACTGAGACCACATATGTGAAAAAGGTAAAGACTGGGAGCCCATATTAAAATGATTAAAATACTGAGATGGGTCCTGAGGCATACCTGGATTCATATCTAGTGGTCGAGGTTGCCATGGCTTTCTCGGCCCCATGAAGTACAATTTATCTACTGCATTTTCTTCACTTGCACCTTAAAAAACTGCCTTCAGTCCTAGCAAGGAAGGGCATGAGATGGTCGCATGAGTCTGCTCATAGATTACGCAGGCTTCCACAGTGTTTAATGGGCATTCTTTCAATGGATGTTTCTTTCTGCATTGTGGGCATAATATAGCCATAGTCTTCTCCAACTCTATATGTTTCTGTTTTTCTTGCAGAGTGTCCATCTGGGCGGATAGTTTTCTTAGGATATCAGTCCTTATTTATCCAGCAGGTTTCTGATTTCTGCCTTTGTAACCCCTCCACTAGAAGTCTTTAATGACCAAATTCCTTGTCCATTCCTTGCAACCCCTCGTGAACATTGAATTCACAAGTCACAGATGGTGTCAAATTATTCTTTTGAAACATCCCCCTTTCCTACTATGTTCAAAAGTTGCAGGGAATCTTCCCTCAGTGCCCAGAGAAGGATGATTTTTAGGATATATTTATCTAGGTCACTATGGCCTGATCTCTGTAGTATATATTTAAATCGTTCCACACAATCTTCCATGTTCTCATCCTCCTTCTGTGCAAACTTAAAAATCTCATCCTTGATATCACAAGATTTACGGTAGTCCTGGTATTTTTCCATAAAGACTTCTTTCATCGCATCCCATGAAGAAATAGTCTTTCCTCCTAAACCCATGAACCATCGCAGGGTTGTCCCTTTTAAGGTAGCAGGAAATATTTTTATTTTTTGAGCATCGGTGATATAATCATAACCTCGACAGACAATGTCAAATTTAAAGAGGAATGTATCAGGGTCTTCAGAAGAAAGCCCATGAAAATTAGGCAGAGCCGTTAAAGGAATGGCCTTCATCGGTGTATCACCTATAATGTTTCCAATTGGAAAATCAATAGAAGAACTTGCAGGTGCCATAAACATTCTCCAATACTCACCTAGGATTTCAACTGGTTCTGTGACTGGTACTTGGGGTGATTCAAATGTAAGAGGTTTCACCGCACTCCGTTGGTCCCTTGGTGATGAAAAATACTTAAGGAACTCTCTTTCCAAATAGGAATTACTTAGTTCAACTGCAGGATGCTTTACAACACTCCCTTGGTCTCGTGGTGACGAAAACCCTTTTGGAGGTTCTTCTTCCCAATTGGAATTGCTCAGTTATTCCGACGCTCTGATTTTTATTTCTTCCCCTTTTGCTGATAGCAGGGATGTCTCCTCCACTAATACCTTATTTATTTCTTCTTATGCCGTTGAAATAAATTCCTCTGGTACCATGGATGGCACTGGTTGTTCAACCGACTTCCCTTCAAACTTTGTTTGAACCCTTACCCTGACAGCAATGCAAGAGGATGCTTCATATTTAGCCTTTTCGATGATCTCCTGGATATACGTCTTCCTCCCCAGATCCTTTCCTTTCTTTGGGAGTCTTCCTCTGCCCCTCTTATTCAGATCTTTGTTCATACAATTGGTGAGGAGAATTCATCAAAATAGAAAAAGCGCTTAGGACCCATAGTAGGACAGATAGCTTCCTCCTTGGGATGAGAGTAGGTTCAAACATAAAATCAAATAAACTAAAATAAAATCAAAGTGTAGGACTTGAAGTAGGGTAATCAAATACCCTCCCCAGGACGAGAAGTTGGCCCTTTCAAAAAAGTAATCAAAAAGTAGAAAATTTGAATACTATGCTCAAGACTTAGATCAGGGTAACAAATACCCTCCCTAAGATGAGAGATTGGTTCAAATGAAAAAGAAAAGCAAGGAAAAACAACATGCTATACTCAGGACTTAGAGCAGGGTAATGGATGAGCTCCCCAAGACGAGAGATCAGTTCTAAAGAAAACAATAAAAATAAAAAAAAACATAATACTACGCTTAGGACTTGGATTAGCGCAATAAATTCCCTCCCCAAGATGAGAGATCAACCCTTAGATCAATTTCAGATCGTGTTCTTGCACCTTGTTAGCCTTCCCCGGCAACGACGCTAAAATGTTGGTGTCCAGATGTGAACAAATATTCAAACCCTTTTTCCACATAAATTATCAACTCGGGGCGTTAGTTATTTCAAGACTAATGCGCACATTATATGCAAGAGCAATCACATAACCTACTATTGAATCACAGGCTTTAATTAATGAATAAGAAAACTACTGTAACAACAATTAAAATGGATTGCATAATTAAAAAGGCATTCACAGTAATTGCAGAATTATACTGGAACAGTAGTAACGATAAAAAATCAAAACATAAAATCAACAAAAGAAATATAATGCATCACCTGATTAGAAGAGTGGATCCAACTCTTTGATTAGGGCTGCGGCAAACTCACGCCTTACAAGTGGAACAAAAAAATATTGTGCATTCAATTAATTAGAAAACGCTTCAGTTACAAAATCTGTGTCTTCTTGCTTAACCCCGATTCACAGCCCGAAGGCCCTCTTTATACAAATGTTCAGGAAATATTAGATTCCTTTAACAACTAAAATATCTACAATTATACATTTGTTACAACAACAACCTAGTTGCCAAAAGGAAACCATGAAAATCTTGAAATAGCGCTACTGTAAGACGGAGTATGTTGCGCTGTAGAAATAGGTAAAGATAACACTGGAAATTAGGAGATGCTCCATGGCTCATAGTTGTAATCCCTTTGCTTTTACCAACTCTGTAAAAATATCGGAGTTAATGCTTACAAAGGTAAAACCTCCATGAATATTACTTCATTAATCAAATATTCCATGTAAGATAGTGGAAAGGGGTTTACCTCATGTATTTTAGAAAAATTAATGATGCAAGGAGATATAAAGGTGGGCGAAAATGGGAGAGAAAAGTATACAGATTTGGCACCCAGCAAGGACAAGCTCAAAAAAATCAATATGGAGGAGGGTGACACAATACCAAAGTACTTGACCAAGTTCACCCAATGTTGAGATGAGCTTGGAAGTGTTGGTGTTGGCATTGTCGAGGATGATTTGGTGAGCCTAGTACTTATAGGCTTTCCTAAGAGCTGTCACAACTACCAATATCTGGTAAATGGGAGGGAGAAGCTACCAGAGTGGGAGCGATTATGGTGTGACTTGGTGCAGGAAGAGATTAGGAGAAATACCAGAGATGAGACCTTTTCCAAAGACGAGTACTTTGCATTAGTCACTAAAGGAAAGAAATCCAAGGGAAAAAATTCCCAAGGCGAAGAGGGCAAGAACAAAGACTTGTCCAACATCAAGTTTTTTCACTGTCATGAGTTCGGGCACTATGAATGTTCACAGAAGAAGGCAAGCAAGAAGGATTCTACAGTAGTAGTAGCAGGTGAAGCTCTATCTTCACAATTAGAACTTGATTTCACTCTCATCACATGCATGGAAAGCATTGTGATGGGTAGCATGTGGTATCTCGACATCAATGCCTCATTTCATATGATGGGAAATAGAGATGTCTTCAGTGACTTGGAGGAGAAATACCTAAAGTAGAACGTAGATTTTAGATATCATGGAAGGTGTAATGCGACTGGCATCGGTATTGTTTCCTTTCATAGGGATTCTGGCTCCCCTCTCATACTCACAAATGTGTTGTTTATTTCAAGAATAAAGAAGAATATTTTTTCTGTAGCGGTATTGGAAGACTGTGGTATGATGTGATATTTAGAAAAGGAAAGGTTTTCCTTAAACACATCACCATAGAATAGGTGAAACAGGTCGGTGTGCAAGTTAAGAACATGTATGCTCTCGAGGTCGAAGATGCATGCAAATATTTTAGGAGCAATGAAAAGGGCAGCGACTTGGCAGTTGAGAGGGAGGATAAACTACCTCTCAACATGCATCCTCAGAAGCAGTCTCAACAAGTTGTGGAGCAGCCATAATTGGAGAAGCAGAGAGGAGGTCGAGTGGAGACATTCACTCAAAAATATACCTCCAATAGGGTGAAAGTTTGAGCCAAGTGGGAATAGGGAGAACATCTAACCATACCTCCAGGTGAGAGGTGTGGCATTGTGACGTCATAGTCCCAAGAGTGAAAAAAATTGGGCAGGGTTAATTAAGGTGTTTTTGCCTCATGGATCAATACCCTTACTATAGGGGCACACAGTAATCAGTAGCAGGATGGATTAGTGGTAGTTGATACAGTCATATGCCAGAGTGACAGATGCAGAGACTAGCAAGAGTAAGACATTCAGGAGTGCAGTGCATATTTGGCAGTAGTACAAATGGCATAGTGGAGAGTCAACATCAGTGCAGAGTTTTAATTAGACAATGTAGTAGCTAGTAGCAGTTAGAGACTCGGGTGATAGATGCATCATACTAATCACATTTGATTTAGTTTGGATGCTTTTTAGTTTCATAAGTTGCAGTAGCAACAACACTACAAAGAAGTTTTGCGTGTAGAATATTCCAAAGGTAATGAATCGAGATAGAGTTGAATTCATTTCTTGTTGAGAGGTAGTGTTGAAAATGGAAACAAGAAATCTTGAATATATTTGTCAGAAAAGGATTTTAATTTAATTTTCCCTTGAATTAAATTAGAATAAAATTGTAATTTCGCATAACACAACAACTTGTACGAGTTAACTAAGTTAGGATGACTTAGTTGGTTTAGTTAATTCAGGTCAAACTAGAGGCATGTAGAGTTTCTCCTACATTATAGGAGCCCTGGTTGAGTTTATTTTGAGTTGTAATTAATTAACTCAAATTATCTGAGTTAAATTTAGTTAAACTAGTTCTAACTGATGGAGGAACTAGTAGGAGGTTAGACAGTGGGGTATCGTTTCATGTGTTCAACGAGTTAACTGATAATTCACTCATAAATAACTCATGCATGTTAAATCTGAGAAAGACCCAATTTAGATTGGAGTTCAAGGGTAGTTTATTATTAGTTGTATAATTATCTAAATTGTATAGGTGGTTCATGCAGTTAGAGGAGAGCCTTAGATGAATTGTGTATTTGTGGATGGGAATTTCCCTAATTAATAGGGCCTAATTACGGTCCCAAGGAAACAACCCAAGGAAATAGGGATCATGGAGGGTAGAAAATTGGTTAAGTATTGAACCACCCTTGTCTAGGAATTAGTGATATAGATAGAGATAGTGCAGAGGTTTCTCAACTTGGAGAAAAACATTGTAATCTTCTCATATTCTTTGACTTATGCTATATACAAATAGTGGGGTTTTTAACTGAGGCTTTCTCTAGGAAAATATTTGTCTTATGCAATTGAAATTATTTCTCTTTCATGTTTTGTAATTTCAAGATGTAAATTGGTTTCCACAATTAGTAGATTAGATTCAAGTATAATGTTTTAGCATATTACAATTATCAATTGAATGTAAGTGGATTTTCTACATTTTCATTATTTATGACATAAAAAATTGTGTTCATTAGAACATCCTTTTTTGGAAAATGGAATTTGTCATGGAATTTGTAACTCAATTTTCATATGTTAGATCTAAGACTTTTGTGATCCATAATGAAGATAAATGTCTTTCGGATTAATCACATGTTAGGATTAGGTCGATGTTTCGAACCAGCTAATTTGGTTCATCATCAGGACAAGGTGTAGAAACTAATCAATCTCGATGAATAAATAGTGGAGATGCATCATTTCCTGGAAATAGCCGTTGAGAACTAGTTGTTAAGAACTAGTCGTTAAGGAATTAAAATTAGTAATAAATTTTTTGTCTACTGCTCTACGTCGTTCCCTAGTTTTTGTCGCTGAGCCAAACGCACAACAGATCTCGCGCTACTCCCATGGTCACCCTGGAGCTAGATTCGGGGCTGCCCTCACCTTCTGCAAATGCCGCAAATGCGAGTAATCAACAGCCAGATGAAGAATCAACAACATTTGCCTCTCTAATTAGATCTTTGGGACCTCAGCGAACCAGACCAACGACCTGAGTTGTGCAGGGTGGAATCCTTACCGAAAATATGCCTTACCATCGGTGCAAAGAAAAGGCTGTGATCTCTCTTACGATCCACTTGTGGAAGCGATTCATTGAGTTTTGGACCTGGCCAAAACAAGTAACGAGAAATGGGTGGAGAGGTCGGGTCATTTTACACGAGGAAAAATAGCCATAAGATTCTATGGAGGGGGGTATACACATTTCATTTTGAGACCAAAAGTGATCAAGGTCTCATATTCAGCGGGCCTTGCACTTCATGGACGCCAGAGGCTTGTCTTAGGCGAGTGGACCCAGGACTTTGATCCCGAACTAGATGTCCTCAATGCGGTACTAGTATGGGTCGGGCTAACATTTCCCTCTCCATTTTGGGCTTATATGATTTGTCATTGCAATAGGAAATGGGTGGAAAATACATTGATAGGAGTGAACCAAAATACAACAAATACAACATGCGGGCATGCGCGAGTACGTAGCGGGGTGGAGCTGACGAGTCAAAAGGAGAAGGTGCTCAAGGATCTCGTCCTTTTCTCAGATTTTTCCAGTGATACCTACAAGATCCTTTGGGGAAAATTTCCTAGCGACCTCTATAATTGGTTGCGGAGGTTGCGGACCAAGGTGACTAGGGAAAACTCACAGAAGATCCACCGCAAATGGGTACACGGAGATCTAGCGACCTTGCATCGGCTGGATACTGAGTTGACCCGCGCTGTAGATTTCTGGGTAGGGACTGCTTTGGACGGGTATATTGTGGAGTTTTCCACAGAGTGCTAACAATCCTTCTCTAAGGCTAAGGCTATCTTCTGATTCGGGCTAAGAGGGAAGCTGCTTAAGGAAATTCCATTGTAGATTAAGGCCTTGATGGTGGACAAAGGGCTGATGGAATTCCAGAAATCAGGCATGATAGCGTAAACCTCCAGTGTCAGGGGAAGGGTCGAAGGGACAGATGCTATGTGAAGTGTGAAGCGGGGGAGTGGGGGAATGGATGCTGAGACTGCAAGGAGGTTGAGGGAGTGACGTGCACATTGGAGGGCGCAGATCACCGACAGGTGGCGAGAAAGGGTGATGCGGGAGTTGAAACGATGAGGGAACAATAGGAAGGATCAAGAGGAGGTGCCTTAGAGGATCAAAAATATGGACGGCCAGGCGAATACCCTGGAGAGGGAAGGGACCATTGTGGGAGTGCAGCGGGTGCATGGGAGCCCAGCTAGGAGAAAGAGGGAGATGACGTATGATGAAGAAAATGTAGGTGTGCAACTCGAAGAAGGCTCTGATGGTGAATGGTACGTCGTGATGCAACGGTTATTCCAAGAATGGATGACATTTATATCTCCATGTATTCCTACTTCCCAAATTTTGAACGGCAAGGATCCCTACCTTCCCCTAGTACTCTATAAACCTTTAAGTGATATTTTCGTTAAGTTACAAGCATTGAGTCGATTTCACAGCAGTTCATTTTCAGCAGCGACACATGTTAATAGCAACGTTACTAGTAGTCTTCCAATTCCTAGTGGTATAGTCACGCAACTAGGACCCGGAGGGTTTATTCTACTCACACCTTCGCAACTAAATATGGCGGGGTCATTCACCCGGTACCCAGAATTTTCTGGTCGGGGTAACGACGATGTGGAGCAACACTGGCACCTCTGTGAAGCCATATGGAGGGCTCGGTAGATGCCATACGTAGGGAAGCTAATAGAATTCCAAACCATGCTGAGAGAAAGGGCATTGCGATGGTTCATAAAGTGGTCAGAGGCCCACCCGAATCCAGCAATCGTAGACGTCAAGCTGGATTTTGTCCGAGAATTTAAGCTCCCCTAAACAGACCATCAAGGTCTGTCTGAACTATGGGAGATTAAGCAGAGAGAAGGAGAGACTGCGTGGGAGCTGATGTGCAGGTTCAAGGATGCGATCGGGAAACTCAGCTACCTGATCAACCCAAACCATCATAGGGACTGGTTCATCAAGGCTCTTCTTCCCTTGACACGAACCCCCCTCACCCAACAAAAGATCGACAACTTGCAGGATGCTTTGGAGCAAGCTATGAAGATAGAGGCAATGGCGGGCTACCCTCAGGAATATCGGGGAGGGTCGGCCCTGCAGGATCCTTCCTTATTGGGATTGCAACATCAGATTCCCAATCTGACTGAAAAAATTAAGGAGATGCAGCCTATAAGACTATCCTGGCCGAACGTTTGGTGCACACACTGCCTGGTCAAAGGGCACGTGGCAACTGAGTGTCCTCGGTTGTGTAGCTCGGGCGTGGGGCCCTCAGTCGCGGCAATAAAGGAGGGTGCACCTAGTGGCGGTGGCACGCCGATGAATCTGCAAGGGGTCTATCAGCCGCAACAACCTTACAGAGGGTTCCCACCTCAACCAAACCAAACCTCCACAGAGTATTGCGAAATTTTCCGGACGATGGGTCATCAACCTTGGACGTGTCTGATTTTGTAGAAGTACTCCAATGTCCAAAAAAACGTATACTGTGAATTTTGTGCTTCCATGACTCACAACACCGAACATTGTAGAGCTCTCGATGCACTAGTGGACCGCTTCGACCGACCCTCCTACAAGGTGAATGAGGCTTCCAGGGGTAGAGGAGGTGGTATGCGTGGAGGCCGCACAGGGGGACGGGGTCCGCTGAAATGCTACAGCTACGACCAAGAGGGTCACGTGGCCCGGGAATTCCCCCTACCCAGACGACCATGGTGTTCCCAGTGCTGCGTGAACACCCACGCGATAGAGGATTGCCCTAAACTTATCAAGAAGTGGGAGGAACGAGCACGATAGAGGGGCACGAATCTAGTAAAATCAGAACCTCGGGGGACAGTAACTCCGGCCATGTAGAAAATAGCTATCATGACGCGAGGAGGAAAGAAAATGGGGGAGAACGCTCGCGAGAAGGAGCCGATACGAGGGATTCAGCCCGCCTCCCTGAAACAAATGATCCGGCCAAAAGCATAAAATAAGTACTTCCAGGAGGCAGTGGAGACATTTTCCCAGCTGGGGGGAGACAAAGGCCTTGAGGTACCCATGACGACCGATACCGAGGAACAGAGCGCTATGGGGGCTCTTATTGAGGAATGGCTCCATCTATTCCTCAAAATTGTTGATAATGCTTCAATGTGGGAACAGCTCAAGCATACCTTGGAAGACGTACTGCAGGGGAGCACAGGGCCAAGGGAACCCTCGAACACAGCACCCCAGTACGCACAGTGGGTTAAGTGGAACAAATGAAGAACGGGAAAAGAGTTCCGGCTCAACACGCAGGTTGCGAGATTTCATATCAGGGACACCATGCTCGACTTAGGATCTGACGTTAATATCTTGCCTCGGAAGACGTGGGAGGCTCTTGGGCGGCCACGGCTGAGTTACTCGCCAATCCAACTTAGGATGGCGAACCAATACTGCATTGTGCCGATCGGCTGACTCGAAGGTGTCGAGGTCAACATTGCAGGGGTGAAGACTTACACAGACTTTGAGGTCATTGATCTCATGGGAGACAAGGATCCCTGCCCTGCATATCGACTGGGCTTTTGAAAATTATGCCATCATCGACCTCAAAAAGGAGCTGATGATTTTTGAAGACGGAGAGGTCCGAGTCACTCAACCTCTCGACCCGTATCAAGGCCCAAGGTATGCAAAAAATGTGGATAACATGGAGGATGCTCAGATGTTGGACAACCTCTATCAGATGACGGTGGGGAAGCGGGAGGATTATATTAACCCGACCATGACTGGCTCCGTGAGATGGCACAGTGTCCAGAGTTCGGAGCTGGGATCAGAACTAGCCTGGGAAGACTGGCAGCATGGGGGGAATGAGACCAGCATGCGAAGATGTGCCAAAATTTCCAGAGTCCGTTGGATTGGAGTAGAGATAAGGCAGTACCCCACCCTGTCCAACATGCACGCAGTCAACACATTCATTGCCAAGATGGAAGACAAGGTACTGGAGGAGAACAGGATACCACTTCTGGACGTAGCACTCCAGTCCACATCTGCAAGGTGGTGGAAAAATCACCGCAACTACATGTCCTAGTGGATTTGTGTAGCGGTGGCTTTGAGAGTGTGGTTCAAGGAAGACAAAGGACCTTGGAGCAAGCACAGGTACCAGGGAACTTCTGATCCGAGAGACCAACTGAAAACCTGACAGGAGCAGTGGCAAGGCATAGGGTACCTGGAGGAGCTGTGGGTAGATCAGTTTGTCCACTCCCTGGATACCATCCCCCATGCCTGGTGTTATGGCCTAAATCTACCTTAGGCTAAGAAAGCCAGAATCTAGGGTAACATCAAACCACGCTTAACCTGGTAGCTAGCCCTACCAGATTGGGAGAAGGCTCTCTCCTTGTCAATATTAGCAAAAAATAATCGATGAGGCTTGAGATGACTTGATGTAAAGACTGATTTTAGGCTAGGTATGTGTGCAAAAGAGTTTGGTTGATTTTAAGGGTGTTTTTTTGGCTTGAATGGAAAAGAATATTTTGGGTCTGGGGAATGAGGCTCAGTTTTGCAGATATCTCAATGGGGCAAGGCAGGCAATTGATTTGACACTTCCAATTGAAAGAAATGGAGAGCTTTAGACAGGTTAGGAGTTTAAGAGGGCAAGAAACCTTGAGGGATCCTCTTCAAATAGCTGAAAACATAAATAACTAAACAAACCCTAGGCAAAGCACTGCAATTTCAATGGATTCTACCTTTATCCTTGTTTGTTTTAGTTAAGAAGAAATAAGAGAGAAAATGGAATACATAAAACACCAGTATACTTAAATTTACATAGAGAAACACACTATCAAAGCAAAATGCCACATGAATCCCATTGAGTACTACAAACCCCGGTCTATTCCTTTGCCAAAATGCAGAGATGAATGTACAATGATGCTCAAAGCATTCCCAAAAGTCCAACCAAGCTAATGACTGAGAAAACATAAGATATAGGCAAACAATAACTCCTCCCATCCTCTAGGGGTCGAGCTCATAATTTTAGGAGCTGTTCCAACAAAATCTAAACTGAGAACTAGAAAGTAGGCAGTGGAACAGCTTGCCTCTATAAACTAGGAAACTGATTCATTCAATTGCAAATCACCTTTTGATGGATGAATCTACCTCTATGAGTGAAAAATTAACAAAATTAAATCAAGATCCATAAAATTACATTAAATTACATCATGAATTTGACATTTATAAGTAAGAAATTCAAACTATCAAAAACTAGGCGAAAAACAGAGTTTCTGGGTCAAAAATGAGCAAAATCCTCCAATGCGTCGCGCCTGATTTCCCTATGCATTGCGCCAGTTTGTAGCTAACTTTGGAGGCCTTCCCGGTGTCCAAATTTGCTCCAAGTGGGCTTGTTGGAAATTTCTACCTATCTACTTTCCAACACAAGTGGAATTTCTGAATTTAGCTTCCATTTTCCCCTCCAAAACTGAGTTCTCCCAAGACTGATTCCTATGTGTCAAAAAAGGGGTAGAAAGGTCATTTTCGGGGTGTTTTTGACCTTTTTGGAAGCCCAAAACCTGTAAAAATTTCTTGGCCATTGGTAGGCATGCATATTTTTCCATGAAAAATCCAAAAATGTTGAGTTTTAATCAAAAGGAGGTCTCCATCAAAAGCGAGCGCCAAGTGGCACGGCGCATAGAGCAAAAAAGTCTGTTTTTTAGGCCAAAAATGAAAAAAATGCAAAAAATGTCCCAAATTTTTTGAAATTTGGGCTAAGTGTCCTCCATTAAGTGTTGTGTTGGGCCAAGGAAGCCTCGGCCAAGATCTAAAGTTTATCTTGCACTTTTCGCCTCTTTGATGCCTTCTTCAACTTAGCCTTCAAGTTCCTGATTCTTGCCTTGCAACTTTTGTTTTTCGCCAAGTAATGGTATGCCATGTGCCTCAACATATTTTTCTCATTTTTGGCCTTCTCTAGCATCCTTTCCCAAGTGAAATTTTGTCCTTTCAAGCCAAGATTCCCTGTCATGTTCAATCTCTTGCTCATACCCATGATCACTGTCTCTTTCCATTGTCCTTTGGTTTTGAAAAATGTGGTTGTACATGGATGGTTTTGTGGATAACAGTGTGAAAATATGGTGGAGAAATGAAATGGGTAGAGTATATGGAAGAGAGTGTAAAAATGTATATGTGAACAGAGTTTAGGGATGGGAGTAAGAGTTTTAGGGATGTGAGTAGGGTTTAGGGAGTGTAGGGTTTGGGAAATTATATGTGGAGAAGGGGATTAAGGGGAAAATGTATGAGGGGAGTGGGATTAAGGGGATAGGGTATACAACCATTAGTGCAATGAAGAAAACTAGGGTTTCACCCTAGAAGCTAGGGTTTTAGGGTTTTGGGGATAGGGGAGTAGGATGAGTGGAAATGAGAGGGGGAAGGGGAAATGAAACTAGTGAAATGTAGTGAAGGGGATGTGAAAGTGGTAGAGGGGAATAAGACAACAAAAAATGGCAATTTTGCAAACCCTAGGCAGATTTTCAATGAAATCGTGCAAGGAGCTAGGGTTTTATTTTTCACCTATTGAAACACCATAAACACTTTGGAAACTCATACATTGGCAATATGGAGATGTTAACTTTAGTTGTGGAATGAAGAATTTGAAGTTTTGGAGTTTTCGGAGGAATATTTTAATGGATTTCAGGCTTTTTAGCCCAATGTGCCATGCCATCTCAATATGTCGCGCTAGTTCATTTTTTACACTGCAAAGGGATGCCCAATGCACCGCACCATCTCTATGTGCCTCGCCTTTTTGCAAGATACTTTTGGAGACCTTCTCGATGTAAAAATTGGGCATAGGATAGCTCGTTGGAAATTTTGTTGAGTCTAATTTCAAACCCAACTATAATGTTTCAATTTTGAGTTCATTTGCCCTGTCAAAAATCAAATCTCCCAAGACTTGTCAAAATGTGAAAAATGAGGCTGCCTCAAGGCAGAGTGCTGTTTCAGTCAACTTTTTAAGGTCTTCCTCAACTCCAAATTGAGCTCAGGATAGCTCATTGGAAATCTCTTTGTGTCTAGTTATCATTTTACTCATCAAGCAAATCATTTGGCCAACCAAGCTAGGAGAAATCTTGATTTTCCGAGGGTCACTTCAAAGTTGCATCAACTCTCCTGAGGCAACTGTATTTTCGACATTTCTCTAAAACCATGAAATTTGTGTAAAAAGTGAAGGATTTTTTTCTTCCTTTGCCTATTGTGGACAAAAACCTCTCTCATTTTTCCCAAATTCATCTTTTCTTGCTCAGAAACATCATTGGAGTAAAATCTATCCCGATGTGTGGAGCAAGAGATTTGTCAAAATGAAGTGAAATGAAGCGGATAAGGGGCTTCTAAATTTTTGAGAAAATTTTTGGAAGTAGGGAGGGATGTTAGGAAGCAGGGGAAAGTGGAATTTCAAATATTGAGTGAGGGGAAGGGGTCCAAAAGGGCAAAACACAGGCCTAGCCTAGAAAATTGTCAAGTTGTAGCAAGAAACTAGGGTTTGTGCGAAAATGAGGAATTTGAGGGATATCAGTGATGGGAAGTGTTTAATAAGGTACATTAAGGATAGGGGAAGGTGTATGAACATCGGGATACAAGTTTTGCTGATGATTTGACCATCCAAGAGAAATTACCTTCAAAACCCTAGGAGAGGGAAATGAACCTTACCTAGGCACAACTGAAGCATGAACAAGGTGTAAAATGACCCAGTGGAACTTGACATGATGATGAAAACCCTCTAAATGATGGTACACTCAGTTGAATGGTGACATGGACCGACATTTGGACAACTTTGAAAGGAGTGAAAACAAACCCTAGACCTAATACCTAGTGACCAAATTTTACTTGAAGACTCACTGAAATGACAAAATTTGACCTTGACACCTTAAAATAACCTTGTAAGAGCATGTTTGATCACTGGAGGAAGGCTGCAAAGGCTGACACTAACACCTGGTACTTAGAAGAAGAGAGAAAAAGAGGGACCAGCTCCTGGTAGGAAGTCGCGAACAAATTTTTTCGGTGCTTTTCATTCGAAGGGGAGACAGAGCTGGTGTCCCAGGCATTACAGGCCATAAAGGGGGTACTGTTTCTCCGTGATTCGGGGACCGATGGGAGAACATTAGCGCTAAATCTGGAGGGCAGGCATGAGATAGCTTGCTAACCGATCGACGACGAGCCAGACGATGACAGTCTGGAGGACCTAAGGCACCTATATTTTGAAGAGAAGGAAGGCGAGTGGAACATCAATGAAGAGCTTACCACTGAAGGTGTCCATATACACTTGCTAAAGACAAAGAAGCTAAACATCGGCACAGAGGAAAAACCCAAACTAGATACAGTTGGGGACTACTGGGATGAGGAGATGACAAAGGAAATTTTCAGCCTCCTCCAGGAATACAAAGACCTATTCCCTTCATCGGTTGCAGACTTAAAGGGCATCAAAGGGGACCTCGGAGAAATGTGCATTGTGCTGAAACCAGACACCAGGCCCGTGAAGCATCGACCTTATCGGTTAAACTCGCGGATCAAGGAAAAAGTCAAGTTGGAGATCGATAAAATGCTGACAACGGGTCTAATCTTCCCTGTGGAAGAAGCAAAGTGGGTGAGTCCCATCATCATTCAGAATAATAAGGACAAGTCAGAAATCCGTGTCTGTGTGGATTACTGAAGCTTAAACAACGCCTGCATCCATGACCCGTTTCCCACCCCCTTCAGTGACAAAATATTGGACAATGTTGCAGGAAATGAGGCCTACTCCTTCACTGATGGATTTTCAGGCTACCATCAGGTGCGCATTATGGAACAGGACAAAATGAAGACGACGTTCACCACTGAGTGGGGGTATTTTCCATACCACGTGATGCCATTTGGGTTGAAGAACGCCCCCGCTGTGTTTTCTCGGATCGTCATCGCTGCTTTTCAGGAGTGCATTCATAAGTTCCTGGAAGTCTACATGGACGACTGGACCGTCTATAGTTTGTTGAAATACCACGCCACCCTGCTACGCATCATGTTTGATTGGTGTCGACAATTGCATATTTCCTTGAACTTGAAGAAATGCATCTTTGCGATTCCCTTCGGAACGCTATTAGGACATATGGTGTGCAAGCAAGGGGTCTACGTCGACCCCGCCAAGGTTGTCGTGATCATCCACATGGAAGCCCTCGAAACGGTGAAGAAGTTGTGATCACTGCTAGGGCGCATGGGTTATTACAGACAATTCATCAGAAATTACGTGAAGATCACTACTCCTCTGGAAAAATTACTATGAAAATCGGAAGTGTTCTAGTGGACAGATGACTGCAGGATGGCCCTTGACACTTTAAAGGAGAAGCTAGCGACGGAACCTATTCTGGTCCATCCAGATTGGGATAAGCAGTTCCACATGCATATCGATGCTTCTGGTATTGCACTAGGGGTTGTCTTGGCGCAACCGAGGGAGACGACAGTTGACCACCCAGTCTACTTTTCCAGCCGAAAATTGTCCAATGCAGAGCAGAATTACACCACCATGGAAAGGGAAGCCCTTGCAATGGTGTACTCGCTCCAGAAGTTCTGCCACTACCTCCTAGGGGGTAATTTTAATTTCTTCACTGATCGCTCCGCATTGAAGTACTTAGTCAACAAACCTGTGTTGGAAGGACAGATATGCCGATGGCTTCTACTCTTCCAAGAATTCACCTTCGAGGTGATCGTCAAGTCGGGCCCGATCACTTATCCAGGTTAGAAACGGGGGAGAACGAGGGCTCTCTCGATGATCAGCTCCCTGATGCTGATCTTTTCCATATAGAAGCCATCCCAAATTACTTGGCCGACATCGCAACTTACCTAACCACGGGGCAGTGCCCTCAGCACTACACTCCGATCTAGAAATGGCACTTGGTCATCCATGCCATCGAATACCAACTGATTACAAGACAGTTGGATAAATTAGGCCTGGATGAGATTCTTCGAAGATGTGTCCTCGACCATGAACATGAGGCCGTGTTGTGGGAATGCCATAGTGGCATTGCGAGAGGACATGTGGGGGCGAAACCCACTGCCAGGAAAGTGCTACAAGCTGGACTCTGGTGGCCGATGGTCCATGCAGACAGTAAATCATTTGTTAAGAAATGAGATATTTTTCAGCGAACGAGGAGGCCCTCTCATAGAGACGAGCTACCGCTACACCCGGTGAACATGTTGCGGCCATTTGAGAAATGGGCGGTTGACTTTGTCGGCCCCATCAACCCGGTAACCAGGCATTCCAAATCCCGGTACATCATTACCACCACTGACTACCTCACCCGCTGGGCTGAGGCAGCGGTGGTACGGGATTTTACAGCCGATACAGTAGCTCGGTTCATCTTTGAACACATCATCAGGAGGTTTGGCTGCCCACGGAGCTTAACTAGTGATCAAGGTACGCACTTCATTAATGACACGATCAAATTTCTGCTGGACACCTTCATGATCCAACATCACAAAAGTAGCCCGCATCACCCGTAGGCCAATGGCAATCGCTAAGAAGCATTCAACAAAATGACGAAGATCCGTAATGACAAGCTGGATGATTGGGATTTAGCGTTTCCCAACAAAGATCATGGGCCTATCAACTACGGTAAAGGTCGATCACCAAATATCAGTTCTGAATCGGTGTATGGTCGTGAAGCTATGATTCTCAATGAGTTCACCATAATTTAATTTAATCGCTACCTCCCTAAAGTTCTTGGAAGAGGAATCACTACAAGAGTGCTCCGTGAACGCAAGAACCCGGACGGAGACCCGCCTCCTGCCGAGTTTCGCTCAAAAGGTTCGGATGACAGTGCAAAAGGCGTGCATGACTACCACATCAAGAGCAAAACGCTCTAGATTGGAGGCAAGGTTCTCCTATACGATAGCAAAGCCTAAGTTTCGAGAAATCTGCATGCAATCGTTGGGACCCTATCATTGCCGAGATTAGGGATTTCAGAGTCATTTGGTTAGCTCAATCGGATGGTACTATTTTACCTAGGTGGGTGAATGGTACCCGAAGCCCTAGCATGACTAAGTTTTTTTCCTCTTTTCATTAATAACCTCTGCACACTCTATAGTCGTGAGAGCAGCGTAGTTGAATAAATCTCAACAACCGGGATGAGTATAGGTAGTGTTCATTGTCCATGCATAGGTCGGTCAATAACCGCTTATGTCATGGACCGCACCTCAACCGATCGTGGTCGGGAATGGCGTTGTTGCGTGTCATCCCCGTAGGATAAGCAAACGTGTCATGTCAATCCATATCATTTCGGGGCCACATTTGTTTCAAATCGTAGGATAGCCTAGATTTGCAACATAAATTGCCATAATTAGAAGTAACTCAATAGAATCATTTTGCCATAATCTAAGTAATTCCACTAATAATACCCTCCCATTTCCCCATACCATCCACAATGAGTGCCTGAACACACCAAACAGGATCGATCGCACGATTATCGCTATGGAATGCATGCCATTATAAAATTAATTCATTATGTCTCAATGGAACTCGCCCGTGCTAGTTAATTACATAACCTCGTATGAAGAAAAGAATGTGAGAGACATCCGAGTTAGGACTAGAAATTGAGCAACCAAAGCAAAGAGCGCATTCAAAAGCACACAGCCAAGAGAAGGGCCGAGACTGATTCGAGGGGTGAGTCCCTCATTGGGAAGTATGACAAGGTCGCCTCAGATGCAGACCACGACTCTTTCGAGTTCCTACGCTTAAACGCTGTATATGGAATGTTATACCACAGCATGCAAAGAATAGAATTCTCTTCACGTGAGTTCCGAGGCTCTCCAAAGTAATCCTCCATTCTAAACTTAAGGAATCCGCTAGTATTTGAGACAACATGAGCAAACCATGTAATGTACCAGTTCTTGCTTAGTCGTATCTGCATCTGTCCTTATGGTTGCAGAGAAATTCCAATCCACGCCGAGGAAATCCACCATCTCGCTGTGGCTCTCGCGTAATGGGTCTTGGATGTATCCCCTCTACATCTTAGGGACTACTTCCAAAAGAGCAAAGAAGTAAGGAAATGCAACACTATTATGTAATATGGCACATGATGGGGAGGAAAGTGAGCTAAAAATGGAACTTATCAACAAGCCCGAAGTCAAGTTCTCATGCTACCTCATTTCCCAAGAAGACAATGAGGCACTACACGAAGGGAGAATGTGCCCCGGATACTTTCCATTGCGGAGCACTCATGTCTGTGGGCTAAGTTTAACCAGTGCTCCTTCCCGTTGAAGGAGTCAGTTTCACGATGCAGGAAAATTACAAGAGGGCCACAAGCTTGGTTATGGGTATCTGAGAAGGTGCATTTTCCATGTGAAGTGGCATACCCTCGTCAGATACCGGCGGGAAGTTAGTGGAGGGTCACCTTCCGCAATGAAGTTCGGTCCTGGAAGGTGTCAGTGATCTCAACACCAAAGAGGTCAATGCAGGCATTCGGAGTTGGTATGGATTAATGATGTGATGTATTAGGCCAAAGAGAGGGGTGCCCAGAATCCACTTGACTTGACATAGCCAGCATGCATGGTTTAGGGTGAGCCACAGCACACCTTCCTCCCATCACTTGCGTGCCATAAGAGACATTTCACATGTGCCGCTGAAGTTCCAACTCGACAACACAACCTTCCACAATGAAGCTCTGTTCGCACGGGGTCCGATGAATTCATGATACCCACATACACTTTGATAAGATGCTGGTCGCAAAGAACTTCCCTCGCTAATCGAAGCTTAGAGGCGCACAAAGGGTCTCCAACATGCAGCTCTTCCACTCATTCACGCCAATTGAACACCAAGGCATTTCACCCAACGAAGTGGTCCGTTGTCTCAAGTGGTGTGCCACTCCTTTCCTATTTTTCCGAGTTTCAAATTTCTACCCAACTTCTGCTTTCCACATGACTCCATCACTTCTATTCCTAATGTTTTATTTACTTACCGAACCGATGACTACCCGATGGGGGAAAAGAGCAAGCCCACAAACCCTTAGAAGCTCCCTCGTGCCGAAGAGGCCCGAACCACAGAGTCGATCTCTAAAGGTGTGATCCTAACGAGGAGTGATCCACCCCGGCTACCGAGTCCAGGGTGTTTATACACAAAGAAGAACCATTCATCGGCCAGGGCACCAGAGGATTCCACCTCCACCTCCTATCGACTCCTCCGAATTCATCAACATTTGGCTTTCACCACCATGTACCGCCCCACCTCCACCTACCACTCATTCCACTCATCCAACCTCATCCGCCACCACATCGACCCGCAATCCAAGATCTAATCACTGGGACCACGGGTCGAGGTCGACTCAAGCACAAAGCAGTTGGCACCACCGGTCAATTCCCAGCCGGGACCCCCGGTCACTTTTTTCGATTTAATCACACGTATGGCGCAATCATTGAAGACACCAACAAGCAAGAGCTCTAGCTACTCTATTTGGCTGCATCATCCACACCGATCGCCAGAGTGGCTAGAATTGAATATGGCGACTCGCCCCATTCGACCTTCGCCGTCGTCCCCAAAGAACACTCCACTAGACTGCGCCATGCTGGAAACCACCCAGAACGACGACCGGATCAAAGCACTTCGTGGGATGAACTTAGAGACTTGGGGTATGGATCGTACCGCACACTTCATTCAAAGGGCAAACCTCAAAGAAAGGGACAAGCTCACCCGAATCGTAACAGATATGGAAATGGCAGTCAATGTGAGATCATCGTTAATGAACACTCATGAACACTAAAAGAAAGACACGGCAAGCAGCCCAGGCTGTATGAATGAAGTGACCAAGGTGTTTATGGACTATGGCTTACTGGCCGAGGCTCACCACACGGGATGCCTGGCAGACAAAGTGTAAATGTACATATTACAGTCGGCTATCCACCTCAGAAGCTCATCGACCTCCAAGGAAAATGAGAGTTCACAAGATGAGGCAAGAGACGGCTTAGGCGCCGCTAATCCGTAGGCAACACACAAAGACAAATTACGCAGAGAAACAGGCTGTGTCACCTGGGATTGAGGAAGCTCTCACTTCTATAAAGGTATGGCGTTTGAGGACCTCTCGAAAGGTCTTTAAGAATTCTCGATGGCCCTTAAGGTAAAGACTCATCCGCCCAAATAGCTTCAACAACTTTAGAAAGAGATTCAGATGCCGCTGCACTCCCTCGGCAGCTTGGGACTAGCCAAGGCGCCCAGGCGCATGCTTTGGGAGGTCCAGATCCAACAGACAGAGGCTAGCTCGGCAAATGGCCAAATGGGCACCCTGATCTTCGCTAGCCCTCCAACCCGCCGCGACAATGCAGCACCCAGCCACCAAGCTGAACCTAAAATCGCACGTATTCTAATCGTACCGGTGTTCGTTTGTGAGGCACCTATCATCAAGATCACCGCAGAGCGTACGCATTGTCACAAGGGTGGCGCAACCGTGATAACCTTCAACGAGCGAAGGCTCAGCCAAGTGAGGCAAGGTCCCGAGGCTTGGGGCCTGTGTTTGGGCAGACCTGGCTGTGCACAAGAAGAATGGGGGGAAATGCATCCTGGTGGAGCGATGGAAGTGGAGAGACGGATTTGTGATTGACCCGGACGAGTCAAGAAACTATGGTCGGGACCTATTGGGGCCCTTGCTTTGAATTTCGAATAAAGAATGCATTTTTAACAAGTGGATCTATTACACAGCCGTAACTACTGCAGTGGTGCTGCCACGAGGTTTGTGGAGGAACAGGAGATAGTCATGAAGCCGCTACAGTATAAGTGTATTTAAGAGAAGATACTTAGAGATTTATAGCGGAAATCATAGACAAAGGCAAAGAAGCCTAAAGCAGACAATAAGAACGCAGAGGAATTAGCAACATGATACAGAATAAGAAATTTTCATCACTCAAATTAAAGAAGGGATGTACTGATGCAAATAAAGATTGAAGAGGGTCGAGCTGATGCCGCAGTGCAAGCTCACCCCGAGTATGAATCTGTAGGGATCCTAGGCTTTATTATCTATCTCTTTGTCCTATGGAACGCTCTCAGAATAAAATTGTAAGCTCTTCCGTTGAAGTGATAAATCATGTGGATCCAAATTCTCGAAGGTTATTAATATACTTGTAGGTTTCTATTTGGTTATATGAGTTACATGCATGCATGATGTTTCGTGGGTATCTTTAAAAATTTTAGCTCGTTTAGTATCTCTGCACAATGTTCTAAAATGCTCTTTGCGTATACGTATGTTATTTATAAACGATTCTATGTTAATCCTGTCACAGATCCATCCAAAGACTATCGATCCGTTCTCTTCGCATGTGGTCACGAAATGTCACCCGGTGAGACTCTCTCGCTCTCTGTAGCAGGGTGAAAATGTCATGTGAGCTTAGACTACAACGAACTCTTGTTGGCCCCAATCTCTCGAACTCGGGTCTGGCTTGCGAGACTGTTTTTTCTTTTTCTCACCAATAGACCCCTTGTCATCTTCTTGGCTTATTAGGTTGGGATTCAAACAATTTCGTGTAATCAAATAGTCTTTGGCAGGGCTCTATCTAACTCAGAGAACAATTTCTTCCCCTTAGAAGTGGAAGGAGACTTTCAAATTATCACTAGGAATCTTGGTATGAACCTCAAATTTAATGAAATGGACATGAAAGGGACCATTGGATGTCGTAAAGAGGCTCTCGTAGAACTCGAAGAAGGTGACTCGTGACAAAGACAGTAGCGGGAGACTTGGGGTACCCGACAAGACCAAGTTCTGAAGGTTAAGGCTCTAAGGCTAGAGGTTGACCAGCAGTTCATCATGAGGATCCTGCACCCAGAGGAACCGTAAGGGAAGGTTGAGTGGCCACATGTCTGCTGTGTGGTTGGGTAGCCAGCTTAATCCTTGGCTGGGGGAAGTATTGGTAAACACACTGGCCTGAGTAGTGGCTTTCTCACTTGGGGGACAATAGGGAGTGCATGCTATCTCGCAATGTGGTTTAGACTCCTACATCCGCCGCGCATCTATGAAAAGGGGACAATCGTATAATGACTGAAACACCGCAACACGAACAAGGCTTATTTGTACGATTAGGTCATCTCAGCCCTGCCAAGTGCCCCTGTCAAGTTGGAAGTGCTGTTAGAGTCAATACCTCAGAGGACTGGATTCAATTAGCACTAGGACAGATTGTTGATTGTCTTTCCTCTCCTTTGAGAAGTAGGAGGGATTAGTCGCGCCTGCTGTGTAAATACTTGTCTCAGAGGGGGTGGTAGTCATGGTTAGCTGGGAAGCTGAGAAGGCAAGGGAGGCAGAGGTGAAATGGCTGGAGAGCCGGGGCACTAGGTGTGGATAAGGATAATGGTTAGTTAAAAAATTAGAGGTAATCGTGAGGTTGGGCAAAAGGATGAGAAGTGTCGTATCTCCGGATATATGCTACCAGAGGGGAAAAAAAGCAGAGGTGCCAGCCCTCCCAAAGGGTGAACAAACTCACTGTAATAATCCAGGCTCACGACCATGTTATTCAACGGATGTCTAATGCTATAATGAGATGCCCTCTGGGAATTAGCGCCACCGAGTTTGGGGAGGCGTGATGACATTATAAACACAACTGTACTCAATACATAGATCGGGTCAGTTTGGCTATTCGAGGGTGGTTTCTCTTGGCTTGAGGAAAATGTGATGCACATCTTTCGCGATGACAGTAACAGAGATCTAAGAAACTAGTCCATGTAGACCTGACTGTAAGGTAGGAGCTAGACATAGGCTCTTTCTTTCCGCCATTCCTAACATGATCGATAGGGATAGTCATAGATGATTGACTAAAGAAGTCAAGAAGAGTTCTGGCACTGTGTTGTCGTATCGCAGAGGAGTCGGGAAATAAGATAAGAAGGCTCAGCAATGGTCGCAAAGGTGGTATGGGAAGAGGAGGTTCCATCAACATACCACTCTAGAAGCTTCACCGTAAAGCAGGTTGGAACAACCAAAGACAAGATGGAACTGGTCGGTAATGGAATTGGAAGTCATTACCCACATGTGAAAAGATCGGATATGGTTGGAGGGCTCTTCTTCAAAGCAAGGCCTTCGAACTTAATGTCGAGGGGAGCTAGTTGGTGCTAGCAGTTAAACCAACATCGGGGTAAGTATAGGGTCATCGATCAACTCGATTGAAATCAGGGAGAATGAGGCCCGCCATCTAAGAGAGCAAGGGGACAAATGCGAGTAGTTCCTATGGCGGTTCCGCTAGTAACATTCTTAGGGCCGGGATTACCGCTTTACATTAGGCTCCTGGACTGCATAGTGAAGGTGATGGGGAGAACTCCGATAAGAGGAGAACCCAATGAATCAAGAGGAGTCGGAGTGCAGACTTGAGGGAGGACTAACCCGACGATGGCGGTGGAAGAGCAGGTTTCCACTCAACCTGAAACCGAGGGTGAAGGCGAAGTCTCCGGGACATACACCCGAGGGTACAATGATGGCAACAGCAAACACGATATAGAGGGAAGAAGAAACGACCAACAAGGGTAGGGAGGTGCATAATCAAGTGATTACAATGTTGGAAGCAAGTGCGTAGAGGCAAAATATCAACTCGATTTTACAATGTTTTAAAGTCTTGCCCTATGGTGTTAACTAGGCCTTTCCTTTCGCTTAGGGTGAGTGTGGCGCAAATAATTTTAATTTTTAAACCCAGTATATTTTGAGAGCAAAAATAAAAAAAGTTTGTTGCGTAACCGAAAATAAACTCGTAAAGAAATAAAAAGATATAACATCGAAATAACATAAAATTAACAAATTAACAATGCATCAATCTAACCCAAGGAGGAAGTGGTCTCTCAAAAAATAGTCTAACAAAGGGAAAAAAAATGTAGTCAAAACACACTAAAACAAGGTTTTAATAGATCTAAGGTCGGGAGGGACAAAGGATCAAATACAAATCATCACAAGAGGTGCAACAGCAAGAGATAGAGGCAAGGCTGTTGGGAAAGAGAGGCAAAAAAGTCAAAAGCAGAGGGGAAAGGAGGTGACCCTAAAGGCAAAACCCAAACAAAAACTATAAGTGAGGAATTGAATGGAAAAACAGCCGATCTAAAAGGGATCTGCTGCTGAGGAGGTATCATATCCGGAAAAGAAATGGCCGAAACTCTAAAAATTTAGACAACTCGTAGAATAGCTAAAAATCCTTCCACAAACCTAGGGGGCTGATTCCCACTTAGAGCAAAAATGGTATCAAGAACAGTCCAAATAAAGTGAGACTTTAAGTTGGAAAAAAACCCGACAGAAGCTTCAAACAAACCTAGAAAACTTTAGAAAATTTACAGAAAAAGTGCAGTCGCAAGTTGGTGACATGTTTTCCGTCTGAAATGGCAGCTTTGAGGCTGAAAGTGCGTCTTGCACCTGTGTCGCAGGTTTAGGTCGGGGGCAGCGACTCAGCCCGGTCTCTCGGCGGCGTATTTTGAAAATTTGTCTCGCTATGGTCGATGTCTCAAGGCCTCAAGAACAGGGCGTAAACACACGGAAGTTAGAATGTTAATGTTTGAGGGTTTATAAGGAAAATAAATATAAAAATAGGAAAAACAAAAATATGAAGAGAAACCCTAGGATTTGAAGTAGTCAAGATATGCAAGAATATGAAAAACGACAACGATCGTAATTGAAACCCGTGTGAGTCGCCAATGAGTAGGATGAATATTGATTCGAAGTGTACGAAACTACCTTTAGTCAACAAGATAACAAACAAAAAACATTTAACAAAGAAAAAGATGGTCGAAGTAATATCTTCGATCCAGCTAGTTAACGAAGACAAATGCTATGCAAACCCGATCTATGCATAAAAAGACATTAAGTAGTAAAAGGGCTTTGCTCCATGCCTCCAATAGACAAGACAAGAGCAATATTTTTTGAAGAATTTTATGTTATTTGCACTGGAGAAAACAAGAAAGGTGTTTCCAATTCTCCTCAATGGGATGGGTTCTTAAGTCCCTGCAGACTTTATCTGTAATCGATTCCCTTTTGGTGTAGAAAACCCAAACAAATATAGAACTCAAAGGAGCCTACAAAGCAAATAGAAAATATGACATTGATAATGGCTCAAAGTCAGACCAAGAGCAGAGATCCGTAGTGATTCAAGGGGGCAATGTGTGATCAATGGTAGTGAAAACCTCTATTTATAATAAAATATCAATATTCAGAACTTGTGCATGATTAAAATAATATTAACCAAATCTAGATCCACCTTTTATGGAATATTTTTTATTATATTTGTTGGAGGGGGAAAGGCATTTGACTTGGGTCAAATCCTTTTTATTTGTAAATAATAAATAAATAAATTATTTATTTATCATTTTAAGGAATCAGTTGAATGATAATTAAATAAATAATGATTTATTTAATTATTTATAAATGATTTAGTCATATTTAATAAGAAAATATTATTTAAATAAGATTTAACACTATTCTAGAAAATAATAAGATAAATAAGGATTTATCTAATTAATTTCTTTGTTTTAAGTTGAATATGACTGTGAATAATAATTAAATTATTGTTTAATTAATTATTCCATGAGGAAAACCAAACAAATATAGATTTGTTTAATATTTCCTTTTGGGGTTTCCCTCGCTTAGACCATAAACAACCTAATAAATGTGTTTTATGAAGTTATTTTACATAGTGAAAGCAATTTTACTTAGAGTAAAATTGGTCTTACATGGTGTAATTGGGTCCATCTAATGATAATAGGTTAGATGACCAAAAAATGGTGTAACATTCGCAATATTCAAGCTAGTGTTCATTTTGTTTTCATGTAATTAGTGCATTGTGTATTCATTTCATTGGAAAATAAAATAAAATCTTTGCATTCATTCCTTGCATCGAAAGTGAAACATTCTTTGCATAACAAGCATTTGATAGTCTAGGAAAGAGTTTTTTATTTTTGTTTGATTGCATTAGATGCATGAGTGGATTTCTTCGCATATTCTCATTTTTTTTCTAATGTTTGAAAATATCTCTTCATCCTTCTCGTAATTAGCATTCATTAAATGGAAGATGGTGTTGTTTGCATATAGCTTGCATTTAGGAAATTTGAACTAAATTCGGTAGGGCTTAAAACTGCAACATAATCCAAGATCAACTTTAAAAATTCATTCAATTAACCCAAGGAAGCATTGGAAACCTAATGCAACATCTCTTTAGTGGCCCAGGCTAGAGATGTGTCTCCTGTGCTGTCTTAAACCGCAGCCGCCATTCGCCATCCTGGCTTTAGACAAACCCTAGCACTTGGACTTAGCCGCCTGCATCAACGAGTTTATAAAGGGAGACCTCTAGGTTGCAACACTTATCCAGAAGCCGAGTCCGCGCCCCCGTAACCGTGATACATCGAACACAAAGATTCGGGAGACCACTCGCACGATGTTAATTCCTTGGTCATTTCTCTTTCATTTGATCACTAAGTGGGTGTATATGGCAAACATGGAAACTTGGTAGCAATCTTAATGTTTATATTACCCCGAGAAGTCATTTTGGTCTTTTGACTTACAAAAGTGAAAATATCATCGAGCGCTTGTCCTTTCACGCTCATTCAATCCAAAGTGATCAAGTCACTCTTTGCCTGTTTGACTCTTTAAAATATGAAACGACAGTAGTTTTGTTTCAATGTCTTAAAATATTAACTACTCTGCGTAAATATTCCCGGTTAAATTTATCTTCCTTAGCGTTTTGTTTTATGGTTGTTTCAATGGCAACTTTTCCTGAGTTCACCAACCAAGGAACTTCTTCGAAGGGAATACGGTCCTTTCTCTTTTGGGAATGTTGATGCTCCTTATATGGCAACGTTGTCCCCCGCTGGTTAACTGCGTGCTGCTCGTTTGCTATTTTCAACTCCTTGGTCCCGAGTGGTTTGACCCTCCGTTCTCAACCATCTCCTTTGTCTCCAACAACATCATGTTGATTCTAAGGACCTCTCCTTCTTCGCCTCTATTTCTTTCGTCCTCTTTCTACTTCGCTCTGTGAAAGTTTGGATTCTAGTAACCAAGTGGTTAAGAAGAAGAAGAAAGAAGGAAGACGAAGAAGAAGAAGTCGTATAAGAGAGAGAGAGGCCAACTTATGGCTATTGTGCCTCAGCGCTTCGTTGATAAACCATCCAACCTTCCATGGAAAGTCAAATTCCCTTGCATACAAAAAGGTGACCATTTTCTTTCGAGACTCGCCTTGGTATCTCCCAAGGTGCTTAACATGGTTCTCCATTGTCTCACGTTGCCTTTGGCTTTTGGAAGACATATTGGGGAAACTTCGACCAAAAATGATAAGACTCATAGCCAGGTTAAGATCACGAATCCATGTAAGTTGTGTGAAGGGCATCATCCCATTCACCCTTAAGTCCGTGACATGGATGAAGACACCACAGTGATGACAACCCTAATGCTTTGCACCGTCTTCCGCTGGTTACTGTAAACTTTCTTTGAGTCCTCCGTTGCCAGTTGATACCACGCGCCCGGTCACTATCCTTAGTCGATCCCATTCCTTCGGAAATTTAAATTCAAGAATCCATTCCCAAACAACCATTGGTCGTCGAACTTCGCCTGATCCGATCCCACCCGTGGTTCATCAAGTATTTTCCGCTCTAGAGTGGCTCTCATCCACCTCACATTCTTCTTGTTTCTTTAGATTCCCTCGACTTGAGAAACATTCTCCCCATCCCCCGTAGTTCAAGAAGCTTCTCTCCGCTCCCATGTTGGAGGCATGGAGGATGTGATCCTTACTCCTGTGAATACCGCAGGATGACCATCTTTAGTTCAATGGTACCTCTGGCGTAGTTTGGTCACTCTCTCGATCGAGTTTCCATTTCCATAGATACCACCTTCCTTCTTATGTACCTTGAGACTGCGGTATAGGCCTTCGAGGCTATCATACCTAGCATGGATTATAGATGAAGGTGCATCTGTTAGTATTTTGTCCTCAACTACTTGGAAAGCTTTTGGTTCTCCACCGCTTGTGCCTATTACATAGAATCTGTTGGCTTTTAACAGAGGAAACAGTCAACCATTAGGGATACTTCCAAAGTTGCCTATTACTTTGGGAGGGGAAACTGTCTATATAGACGCGATGGTGGTCCAAGGTCCTTTGGATTTTAATTTAATCTTGGGGCATGACTATTCTTATGCCATGGGTGTGCTTCTCTCCTCCCTCTTTCATGTGATCTATTTTCCACACAAAGGTCAGATCGTGACCAATAATCAACTTTCATTCTTTGGTCCTAATATGGCAGCTCGCCTACCATCGTCTCTATGGATCTTTATCCACCAGTTGTACCTTCCTCACTATAGGTTAATTATGTGGCTATCTATCCCATGCCTGCATTCAGTGATAGTGCTATTGTGCATCGTGTGCTAGGGGCATTGGGTCCTGACTTCCAAGATGTTTTGCTCCCATCGGATGCAAACCTTTTGGAAGCCATGAATTCTTATTTGACATGATGAGACATCTTCAGAGCATGGGTCATTTTATTGTGTCAAGCTCCTTAAAAAATGAAACAAGCTGATCGGAGCACAGTTCATTTTCTTGTGTCAATCTCAAAAAATGAAACAAGGTCGTTGGAGCATAGTTTGTTTTCTTGTGTCAAGCTCCTTAAAAAATGAAGCAAGGTGGTCTGAGTAGAGTTCATTTTCTTGTGTCAAGCTCCTTAAAAAATGAAACAAGCTCATTTGAGGATAGTTCGTCTTCTATGTCAAGCCTGTTAAAAAAATGAATTAGCTCATGGGGATAGTTCTTTTAATGTGTCAACCTCATTAAAATAATGAAACACATTCCTGTTCAATTCGAGTCTTTGATACAATCTCGTAAAATCCCAGTCAAGTCTTTCTCTTGATCTCGTAATCTGAACCTTCAATCCATCTTCCTTTCATATAGACTGAAGCTTGGGGGGCATGTACCTTGAATTGAGTCACCATGCTGGGGGCATGCCCATTTTACCCCAATTTTCAAGCATAGTTTTTTTTCATTTCAAGCTTGTGTAAAAATGAAACCATTCTTATTTTACCTCTCATGATTGCCATTTTATCAGCCTGTTTTGCAAGATGAACCTTGGTTTTCTCATTCCATCGTCACCATCTGCTTGGCTGATCATATGCCCTCACTTGATTATTTTACCCCTTCCTGAGGAACCACTGCAATGAGTGGTCTTATTAGCCAGCCTCTTGATCTTTACTTGTTCTGAGCAGTTCCACCATCATTGGAAGCAGTTGCTACCTTTAATACCACTCGTTCCTTCAGCAGGAGTCATCTTTCAGCTCTTTTCTGACTCTCTAAAACTGAAAATATTGCCGAGACTCTTGTCATTTTGAACTCATTGAATGGCTGCGAAACGATAGCTACCTAGTATACGTTTACCCCTTTTTTGGGCTGGGATAGATTATTTACGAAAAAGGAATACCTTAGCCTATCGCGACTAAGAGGTTCTCTCAGACATAGTTTTCTACCTTTTCAGATCTGTGAGACTAATTACGAAAAGGGCCATGCTGGAGTTTTCTTTTCTAACTTCTTTTCAAACTCTCTAAACATATAAATATGCCGAGTTCTCCCTTTTTCAGACTTGTTAGACCCTGATGACATCGGACTTCGTCTCCATGACGTTACTCGAGTTCCTCCTTCCTAGGGCTCGTAAAATGTACTAGGTTGGATTTTTCCGAAGGAAAAACTTACATTAAAGCATATTCTATCCCCTTCAAGCTTGTTTTAAAAAAGAATTTGGGTACTCACCAGAAATGGTGGGGGAAAATGGAACCAGTTTTTAGTTATGTTGGCAGTATGTCGCTCTTGAACATGGCACTTGTATGCATTCGTGTCAAGTTGGGGACATCTCATTTCATCATTTTTGCCTCCATGGGTTTGGGTAACCTCTTTTGACCTCACATTTTCTCTCTGTCACATCATCATGAACTCAGATCCCTTAATTTCAAATACTGCCAAATCCAGTGTCGTGTCACTGATATGTTCAAAATAAGTTTTCCTCTACATTTTTCAACCTCCCTTTGATTCTATGTTGGTCCTGATTCACTATCATCATGTTCCTCTATCTCGTGTCGATGATGTGGGAAAAATTATGGCCCTCCTTCGACCAGGTCACTTCCTTTCAACTTCAGCTCATTATCCAGGCATCTGATCTAGAGACTCCTTTCTGGTACCTTGGAGCCTGCATGCCTCAATGGCAGGTTCTTCACATTCAACACAAGGTCCACATCATTGGCCTTTGATCGAGTGATTCTGCAGGTTTTTTGGTGTCAGATCATTGTTCACATTCCTTGGATTGTACCTCTCGTACCTTGAGAGCCATTGTCATTATTGGTGGTTTCTATCGTGCCTGTTAACAAATTTCATCATTCGCTGGTAATCAGACGATTTTGTTGCATGTTTGACTTCAGCTCATATATTCACATGCTTGAATTTGTACTTGTTCGGGTCGAGATGGAGCGCAAGACCTTGGGTTTGTCTAATAAAATCCGGGCTGCGGGTTCTTGTGGATTATCATGACTTATTACATGACTCTTTTGATTGGATGGCTGTGACCATACCTGAGTCTATTTGTTGATCCTTACTGCTGGATGGCTGCATCCATACCTCAGATCTCAGTTTTTATGTATTCTATTATGGATGGTTATGCCCATACCACATGTTCATGTATCAGAGATATCAGTTGTATTTTTAATTGCAGGTTTTTCGACAGCGGTGTTTAGTTCGAACGCTTTCTTGTAAATCATTTCACCCCTCCCGCTCCCTCAAACCTCATGATTTAGGGGGCATCTGTTACACATCATTTTGTCACTGTCCCTGCAATCCCCATCTAGCACATTGGAGGGTCATTTCTCTGACTAATAAGAAGTGTCATGCCTTGCAAACACCACCATTGCATCCCTTTACATGAGAGCAATATTGCTTCTGTTGACAATTCCCTGAGCAGAGCTTTAGAAACCCCTATTTTTGCCTTGGTGCGAGTAGCCAGTTCTGCCCTCATGCCAATGAGGAAGATTAACGCTGGACCCCATGCCAGTGGGTGCTCTGTCCCAGTTAGCCACCCGCGCTGAGCTATTTATGGAATGTTTTTTAAAAATAGAGGCAGAGATTCCACTCTAACAACTTCGAGGATGATTCATTGGGAGTGGTTGGAATGAATAACCATAGACTCCCTCCTTTATTTTATGGTTTTCACCTCTTGTGGGAACCTCCTAAAGGATAGGCATCCCTTCCACCTTTGTAGGGATCCCAACCTCCTCCTTTCCCTCTATAAAAAGAAGCTATCTCTCCTTGGATAAGCTAGCTGAACATGGAGAACTGAGTATACTATAGCTGAATTGTTGAAGAGATAGAACAAGAAGGAACTTCGTTGAGAGAGCTTAAGTCCATGCCCTCATCCCATCTGAATCCCTTGACGAGCATCTGAGACGCGCTTCAACTAAACCCCGCTGGAGGATACTGCAACGTCAAAGCTTTGGTTGTAACTCTTCCTTCTATCAATACATATACGTGACTATTTTTGGTTCCCATTTTGCGTTATTTTATTTGTTTAATGAAATATTCTTAGCCCTCTTTGACTGGCTAGTAGTTATGAATGAAGTTATTATGTCGTATGTTGTTCTTGTTTGCTGATGTATGTGCAGGTATCCGAGCATGACTGCAAAAGGATTGTGACTTGCCGAGGTAGGAGTGAGAGGATACCACCACTACGGCCGCAATAACAACATTGGACTCCAGGTAGGTCGATCTACCATGTCATCTTTTTATTCAGTAATTAGGAACCTACACTCTAGCATGTCTCTTTGTTTCTAGACCCACTCTAGGGCTAGAGGGATCGTCTCTATCCTCAGAGAGGATTTAACTACTTCACAAAGAAGCACAAGAAGAACCTAATGTGCTGGTGAGAAGGTTGAACAAGGTTATAGAATCAAGTGAGAGCAGGAACAAAGTCAGAGAAAATTTGATCAATTATCAAGAAAATATGAAGTCTATTTTTTATAGAAAAGAAAAGGAGATTCTTTTTCAAACTAGAAATTTGGTGTTAAGATAGGACACCAGAAGAGAAGAAAAGTGAAAACATGGTAAGTTCAACCCACTATGGTATGGTCCATACATGATTGCTGAGGTAAGATCAAATAACACATTCATTTTGGAGAATCTTCATGGAGAGACAGTACATCTACCTATGAATGGGCAGTATATCAAGCATTATTTCCAACATTAAGATTTTGTGGTTCACCATTGTACATATCCAGATTTCTCATTGCTAATATTTCATCAAACAAAATTTCACTCCATGCCGTAAGTGAAGGCACTAATATGCAGTTCTTAGTGTTTCGTGGCAAAAAATACTATCCCTAGGTGGAGCCAAATGTTGTGGCTCATTTGCAATATCCTTTATTTTAATTTTTGGAAAATATAAAAAAGGGAAAAATATAAAATATGTGTTAAAGTAGAGTTTCCTCATACTTTAACCAAAGTTGGAATGTTTTTGTAAAGACTAAAGTTAAATATTTTGAAGGATCTGCAGAGGTGGAACCTAGTGTCTCAGTTAATGTTCGAGCACATAATTAAGAGGGATCCAAGAATTATTTTGTCAGAGGTTAAAGATGGTAACCCGAAGACACAATCAACGCACAGGTTAATGGAGAAGGTGCCTCCGCAGTTGACCCCGCTAACTGACTAGCCAATCTTGATCGATGGTCTGGATTCACTGCGGGGGCAAGGCCCCGATGAGCGCTCCGTACCCCAAGGGCCTCTTGCAGTGACGTAATCTGCTTGTTGATGACAACTTTCAACCATGTCATGGTATCGTTTAACAATATTTTGTGAGTCAAATCAACATTTAATTTTAAGACCTCGCGCCATCTATTTAGGTCTGTTTTTATTTTCAAAGGTTAAATGTTATTTCTTTGTATTTTTCAACCCTGATTGCATTAGTGATTTCCATCGCTGTTCACCACCCAGAGTTGTCCCATGGCGAAAAATTCATCTATTTCCAGCTCATCCAGTCATATTCCTCTCATGGACACTGAGAAGGATATCAAAGATACCATTTTCTCTCTAGAACATCTCCCTTTCTATCAGCAGGTCTGTTTAAATGATAAAGCTTGTCCTGTTTTCTCTACCATGGCTAAGTGAGGCGTACTGTCTACATGTATCCCTAGGACTCATATTTTTCTTGAGTTTGTGCACTGGTTGGTATCTGTCATGTATCTTGGTAAATGCTTCATAATGAATTGCTTAGGAGAGAATGTTATACAAGTCTTGGCCCAGTTAGTCCGTCAAGCTTTATGTTACCCAGAGTTTGAATCCTATGTTCAATTCTCTGACGAATCATTGGCAACATATTATGATAATATTGACGGACAAGAATTCACTCAGTTCGTGTTCTTCCTAAAGCTGGACATGAAGCGATTTGCACCAGATAGTAAGGTGTTCTCTATAGAAGTTTTTGATGCAGAAGTTCGACCAGTGCTGCGGTGTATATCAAAGATACTAGGAAAGGAGGATGACAGCCTAGTTGATAAATCAATACTAGGGCTATTTTCTTTAATGATGAAGCCAAGAGTAGTGCTAGACATTCCCTCTTACTGGCAGGAAGTCATCAATACTCAACTCATGAGTTTATCGCTCACTGGATCTTTCAGGTTCCCTTCTCTTCTCACCTATCTATTTTTTTATCAAAATGTGGAGGAATTATTTCATATGGGGTTAAATATCATGGATGTAAATAAAAATAGGCAGTTAGTAGTTTTTTGGACTGATGTAGTAAGAGAGGAACAAAATGAGGAGGGGGTTTTCGATTTTGCAAATCATTTTATGTCCATCGCTTATAAGATTTTGAATGGGGTTTCCCCCCCATGTTTCTTGCCAAAGGCTCAAGAATTTCTTTAGTTGGGTGCTAATTGTAAATTTTGAGACTGGTATGTGTATGAAGATTACTCAAATATCAGACTTTATGGAGCTGGGATAGAACCATATAGACTTCCCACTTTTGTTCCTATGAGATTATTCGCTTTAGAATTCATTAGGAAGAGTTTGAATGTAGACCAAATACATTTTGTCCCAATGAACAAGGGTCAGATTTTTAAATTACCTATGTCTGTGGGTCCATTTATAGTCAATATGAGGCAGGCAGCTGATGAGGTTAACAATATATTAGATGGTATGCACTTGTTATTAGGAGATAAATGGGCATATTATCCTCATCAAGTAATTTCAAACAGGAGAGTTGAAAATGGCTACTCAGATTTTGTTCATGATAGTAGACATGACATATAGAAATTAGCCAATAAGAGTTTTGCAAGTTCTGTTAGTTCTAGCATACAAACTCCTATCATATCTGAAAATTCAAGCAAGAGGAGTAAAGAGGCAGTTGTAGATTTTGAAGATGAAGAGAAAAAAGCTGAAAAGAGAGCAAACTTCATTGAAGACATAACAGGTGCTCAACCTGGTTTCCTTCTTCAACTAGGAGATGAACAGAATGTTCCAGCCTCACCAAGAAGACATGGAGATGCTCAGGATCAAATTCCTTTGATTAAACAGGTATTTGCTCAAATTGCTGAAAAGAATCAAAAGATCAAGGCTAGTATGGAGGCACAAGATGAATATCAAGTAACTCCAGACCATACAATATTGTTGACTGCCATGGATCTAGAAAGAGATCAGTTTAAAATTCTTCTCTCTCACCCTTCTAATATGACTATAGGGTCATCAAGTAATTTTAAAAATGTAAATTTAACCGTTGGTGTGAGGAAGATTCCTTTTCCTGATAAGGTCAATTTACACATGCAAACAGGTCAATTAATAGTGAATGATCTGACCAAGACAAATGCAATGGCTCTTAAGGAAAATAATATGCTAGGGAAGGTGATCAAGCAACTAAAATTGGAGAAAGCCAACTCCAAGGACCTAACAACCCAAAATGAGGAACTGAAGAAGATAATTGTGAAGATTGGAGTGGATCCAAATGACAGGTCTGCTGTGCAGAAATTACTACAAAGTGCAGAGTCAGAGATTTATATGTTAAAGAAAAAGTTGAAACTACCTATAGGAGAACATTCAATGGCAGCAGAGGTGGCAAAAGTGGAAATTGAAAAGGAAAATCTTCTTCAACAGCTCTTGCAGAAAGAAGAGGAAATATCTAAGTTGAAAGAAGTTGTACTTAAATTGCAAAGCTAGATTGATTCCCATTCCTGTACTATCATCATGCCATCTGGAAATGATGATCCAACAACACAATTATCTCAGTTAAACACTGAACTGAAAATGGTAGAGAATGACCTTATAAAGGCACAAAGTGATTTGGAAACAATAACAAAAATAATGCAGGTCAAGGATGGAGAAGTTAATAAGTACAAGACAAATTGTCAAACAACCAATGCTGAAATCAAGAGTCTAAAGGAGAAGTTGAAGGGAAATATAACTTTGATACAAGCTAAAGATATCATCTGGAATGAAACCATTGGAGATATGAAAACAACTTGGGAATCCTTGAATATTGTATCAGAAGAGAAAAACATTGTCAGAGACTTTGAAGAGCAAGTTATGGCAGATAAGCAGAAGATCATTAATAGAGCCATATGGGCAAAGAAGTTCATTGAGTTCATTGATTCAAAAATTGATCAAGAGTTAGAGGAAAATGACATTAAAGATAGGATCTTGTATGCTGTAGAGATTAATAAGTTGATTGTTAAAAATACTTGTAGGAAGGAAACTTAAAAGAAGTTGACAGAGATCAAAGAGGCAGTGAATAGATTTTATAATTGGTTTGAAAAAAGAGCCAGAGCAGGATTACCATCATGATGGGATCTTAAAGGTATCCTTTTATCATGGATTGATATGAACCATTATTGGTGTTAGCAAAAATTAAGGTGTATAACATTTATGAGAAAACTCAGATCTTGAAGGGAGCAACAATTATTAATTTTCTTCAGAGGAATTTTCAATTATTGTGGATGGTGAAGATTTTATTTACAGAGCGACCAAAATTCAACATGATCACCGCCTTTAGGCTGGAGTACCACAAGCTGATCAGCTCTCCCAAGACAAATATTGAAGTATGGAAGAAATGCAAAGCATGGATGTCTGATCTACCTAATGAACCCTCGTCTTCTAAGAAGGACAAGTCAGCCAATCAAAAGAATGTAGCAGCAGTGGAGCAAATTCAAGTTCAATAGATATATTGAAGTTTTAGTTTAGTTTTGTCTTTGCTAAGAGAATTTGATTGTAATGATATAATTTGATGATATGTAATAGGTAGTTTAAGCAGTTTCAAGTAGTTTGAATAGTTAAGAGTAGTTTCAACAGTTACAAACTACTTTACATTGTATTTAAATAGGAAGAAAAGAAAGGAAAGGGTTCCGAGTTTTGGACCTTTGGACTACTGTAAATTTTGTATTCAATTTTCTGATGATTAATGAATGAAGATCAAGATTCTTGCATCTGTTGTTGTTGATATGTTTTCCAGTTTCCATTCCATCTTTTCTTCTATGAATGAAATGAAGTAATGTAGTTGTAGGTCTCTTTTTACATATGTAAGTAAGAGTTAAATATCCTTAATGGGCGCTCCTTCATTTTAACTATTCCACTCACATAAAATTCTTCCGAAGTTTAAATTGATAGATCTTGCTTATGAGGATATTAGTTTGAGCTTCTTTCATGTTCTTCCTATCAATTCAATTAATATCAGCAGATAATGGCATTGTGAAACATTTATTATATAAGGTTCTTGAGGGTTTAAATAATTAATTTCTGAAGGTGATTAAGCAAAGAAAATATGATATCATATTTTCGTGACATATATATATATATATCTGTGTGTGTGTGTGTGTGTGTGTGTCTTGAGCACAAATTCCCTACCAAAGCCAAGGGAATGTTTCTTGAGATACAACACACCACATAATTCTCGAATTCCAAATCTATCCCAAGAAGTGTTGGATAGGGATCTTTGTCTCCCACTATATCTATTACTTAGAAATATGCATAAGTCTTGACCCTTGCAATGTCAACCTCTACATCCTCTAGTCTCCCAACTGGAAGGATGCAATACTGGTTTTACATACGCAGTTGAATTAGTGAGAATGCCAGTTTGGGTCTACCCAAGGCTTCCCATGTCTTTCTTAGTAGAATATTGACAAATGAGCCTAAATGTAACATGGTATCCTTTATCTGGAATATTGTAATCTGGGCACCGATCCTAAATTCCCTTCCTTTTCGTCTTTTATTCCTCCGAATCATTCTTGAATTCCTCTTTGGTAAATTGGTAGAGATTGCTCCACCCTGATCTGTCCCCTCCTTGATAGGTAACTTCAGACTCTCTCGCAATTTCCAAAGCATTCACTCATCATTCATGATGTGTAGAAATAATTTGAACCATTCTTCTATGGGTTGTGGCAGCTAAGGTCCCTTCTCTTTCAAGGTCGTGGGATGCACTCCTTGTGTCTCTTTACTCGGGTTTAACTTGATGAATGTTTCTACTGATTCTTTGTAGTATTGCTTCTATTGTTTAGGATTGTATGAGTGCTTTGGCGAGGTCGGTCTTATAATATTGGGTTGCTCTACTACTACTGCATCATCCCCTATCTTGTTCCTTCCTCAAGTCACTTTAGTTGTTGGGTGTGGAGCCTGATTTTATTCCTGATTCAGAGATCCTTGTTTTAGCTGGATGTATACCCTAGGAAAATTGTACACCCTTGCACGTGGGGGGGTGCGGGGGGGACTTGTCCCCCCCTCGGGGTCTGGGGGGCCGACCTCTCTGGGCCGTTCATTAGGTGGATGATCTGACGGTAGAAGTTATGTTTAGTTTAGGGTTTTTTGCCCTAGAAGGCAACCCCTCGCTTTTATGAGGGTATTGTATTGCGGCTATGTATTGTACGTGTATTCTTTGAGTGGGAAACATATAGGGAGGCTGTGAGAGACAACAGAGGATATTACAACGGATCTGCTGTCGGTTTTGTATCTTCATTTTGCTGGATAATAGAAAGGAAGGACTGGTTGTTCGGGGTGGACATAGCCCAAATTGGGTGAACCACGTATATCTGTGTCTCTCTGGTTTTATGTGTTGCATTGCTCTGTAATTTTTTTAATTTTCTAACGACTGGTATCAGAGCCGAAGGTATATTTGGCTGATAAACTCGCAAGAAAGAAGGGTTCCTGGTTCGAGTGGGAGCAATGGCAGAAGATGCTAAGTTTAGGGTCGAGAAATTTAATGGCCAAAACTTCCCGCTGTGGAAGATGCACATGGAAGATTATATGTATCAAAAAGATCTGTACCTACCATTGAGCAGGCAGCAAAGAATTCATACCACAGCATACCTTAATGGAATATTCTCGACGTAAAGGTACTTTAATAGTACCATGGTGCTTTATGTGTCGCTTCCTTCAGCCAAGGAAACAACAATAGAGGGTTTGATGCAGACGTTGGCGAAACTATATGAAAAACCCTCGGCCTCAAACAAGGTATTTCTTATGAAACTACTATTTAATATGAAGATGTCGGAAGGTGGATCTGTTGCAGACCATTTAAATGAATTTAATATAGTTACCAGTCAGTTAAGTTATGTAGGGGTAAACTTTGATGATGAAGTTAGAGCTCTGTTATTCTTGTGCTCATTGCCAGAGAGTTGGAATGGTTTAGTAATGGCCATTAGTAACTCTGTCTCTGGATCTAGTACTTTAAAGCTTGATGATGTTGTTGGTGCTATCCTTAGCGAGGAAATGTGACGGAAAAGCTCTGGTGAGACATCAGGTAATGCTTTGAGTGCAGAGTCTAGGGGAAGAAGAATGGAAAGAGGAAAGAGCTCGGGATATCGTAGTAAATCAAGGAAAGGCAGATCCAAGTCCAGATCGGGGATAGTGTGCTGGAAATGCGGAAAGAAAGGACACCTAAAGAAAGACTGTAGATCTCGGAAGGGAAAAGAAGGAGATGCACAACAAGAAAATAATCATGAAGCAAATGTGACAGGTGATGTGTTACAAGATGCTTTGATTCTTTCTTTCGAAAATGTTACTGATTATTGGGTTGTAGATTCAGGGGCTTCATTCCATGCCACACCTGATAAGAAATATTTTCATGACTATGTTCAAGGAGATTTTGGACAAGTTAGTTTGGGTGATGATAAACCCTGTAAAATTGTTGGAATGGGTAAAGTTCTTGTAAAACAACAGAATGGAAACCAATGGCTACTAAAGGAGGTAAGGCATGTTCCAAATCTAAAGAAAAATCTGATTTCAACAGGGCAGTTAGGCGGTGAAGGTTGTGTGACAAATTTCACAGATAAAGCTTGGAAGGTCACCAAAGGAGCCCTGGTAATAGAAAAAGGTGAAAAGGTTGGTACATTGTATTTATGCAATGGTATTTCTAATTCTGCTAATGATTTAACTTCCAAAGGAGCAGATGTAGCATTATGGCATCATAGGCTCGGACATATGAGTGAGAAGGGGATGAAGAATCTTCACTCAAGAAATTTGTTGCCAGGTTTGAAGAATGTTGATTTGGATTTCTATGAGAATTGCATTTCTGGAAAACAAAAGAGAGTCAGATTTCTCAGAGTTGGGAAAGAAAAGAAGAGTGAAAAATTGGAGCTTGTGCATACAGATGCATGGGGACCTGCTCAGGTATCATCTCTCGGTGGCTCTCACTATTATGTTACGTTTATTGATGATGTAACTAGAAAAACTTGGATTTATTGTATTCAAAATAAATCTGATGTATTTGATACTTTCAAGAAATGGAAAGCTTTGGTTGAGATTGAGACAGGAAAGAAGTTAAAGTGTCTCAAATCAGACAATGGAGGTGAATATTGCAGCAAAGAGTTTGATAGGTACTGTTCAGAGCATGGAATTCGTAGAGAGAAGACGGTTCCAAGAACACCACAAGAAAATGGTGTGTCAGAAAGGATGAACAGAACAATCATGGAGCGTGCAAGGTGCATGAGATTGCATGTGATATTGCCTTTACAATTTTGGGCAGATGCTGTAGATACTGCTGTTTATCTAATAAACAGAGGGCCTTCAAGTTCCTTGGATGGTGGTATTCCAGAGGAAGCATGGACAGGTAAAAAGGTAAACTACTCTTTTTTAAATCCATTTGGTTGTGAGGCCTTTGTCCATATTAATAAAGAAAATAGAACAAAGCTTGAGGCAAAATCAAATAAATGTACCTTTATTGGATATGGTGTTAATGATTTTGGTTATCGCTTATATGATTATGAAAATCACAAAATCATTAGAAGCAGAGATGTAATATTCAATGAAAAGGTCTTGTATAAGAATTAGTTGCAGGAAAAGAAACAGGAAAAAGAAAGCAAGGAATACACAGTTCTTGATGAGATAACTGAAAAAGTAAAGGTGCCTGAAAATAATAATAATAAACAACCACAGCAGCAGCAACCACCACAACAGCAACAGGCACCTCAAACACCTGAAAGTGGTGTTAGAAGATCTACCAGGATAAGTAGACCCCCTGAACGATACTCTCCTTCATTATATTATTTATTGCTGACTGATTCTGGTGAACCCGAATGTTATGAAGAAGCAATGCAGGTTGAAAGCAGGAAGAAGTGGGAGCTAGCAATGGATGAAGAGATGGAATCCTTAATGCATAACCAGACTTGGGACTTAGTCAGGTTGCCTGCAGGTAAAACTACATTGCAGAATAAATGGGTTTACAGGCTGAAGGAAGAAGATGGAGGAAAACAGAGGTACAAAGCTAGACTTGTGGTGAAGGAGTTTGCACAGAAGAAAGGTATTGATTTTGATGAAATATTTTCTCCTGTTGTTAAAATGAATTCAATCAGAACTATTTTAAGTCTTGTAGCAACGGAAGATTTACATCTTGAACAGTTAGATGTAAAGACAACATTTCTCCATGGAGATTTGGAGGAAGAGATATACATGCAGCAACTAGAAGGATATGAGGTCAAAGGGAAAGAAAAATTGGTGTGCAGGTTAAAGAAGAGCTTGTATGGCTTAAAACAGGCTCCAAGGCAGTGGTATCTAAAATTTGACAAGTTTATGTCTGAACAAGGTTATACTAGATGTCACTATGATCATTGTGTTTATCTAAAAAGGCAAAATGATGGCAGCTATATTATATTGTTATTGTATGTAGATGACATGCTTGTTGCAGGATCTAACATGCAGGAAATAAATGTGCTCAAAACAAAATTGGCATATTCATTTGAAATGAAGGATTTGGGAGCTGAAAAACAAATCCTTAGTATGAGGATAACTAGAGACAGGAAAAATTGCAAATTAACACTGTCTCAGAATGAGTACATAGAAAAGGTGTTGAAAAGATTTAATATGCACAATGAAAAACCTGTTAGTACACCTTTTGCTAGCCATTTCAAACTTAGTAAGGAGATGTGCCCAAAGACCCAAGAAGACATGGATTATATGTCTAAAGTTCCATATGCATCAGCAGTTGGAAGCTTAATGTATGCAATGGTCTGCACAAGGCCTGATATTGCACATGCAGTGGGATTTGTAAGTAGGTACATGAATAATCCAGGAAAAGAACATTGGATGGCAGTAAAATGGATTCTCAGATATTTGAGAGGTACCACAAATCAAGCATTATGCTTTGGTGGTTCAAACATTGCTCTATAGGGATATGTTGATGCAGATATGGTAGGTGACAGAGATAACAGGAGAAGCACTACATGATATGTATTTACTGTAGGTAGAACAACTGTCAGTTGGGTTTCAAAAAATCCAAAGTGTTGTTGCACTTTCAACAACAGAAGCAGAGTATGTTGCTGCTACAGAGGCTAGTAAAGAAATGATTTGGTTACAAAGGTTTATGGATGAATTGGGTAAGAAGCATGATATGGGCACGTTATACAGTGATAGCCAAAGTGCCATTCATCTTGCAAAGAACTCAGCATTTCATTCCAGGACTAAACACATACATCTCAAGTACCATTTCATACGGTTAGTATTGGAAGATGGAGAGTTGAAGCTAGAAAAGATACACACTAGCCAGAATCCTGCAGATATGATAACAAAATTTGTAACCAAGGAGAAACTGAAAATGTGCTCAGTTTCAATTGGTCTTCAAGGATGATGATGAAGATGAGGAACAGCCAGGTTCAAAGAGGAGTCATTTTCCAGCAAATGAAGTAGCGATGGAGTTGCTACAATCAGTCTCCAAGTGGGAGATTGTTGGGTGTGGAGCCTGATTTTCTTCAGGATTCGAATCCTTGTTTCGTGGATGTATACCCCGAGAAAAAATTGTACACCCTTACACGTGGGGGGGACTTGTCCCTGCCGGGGCGATCGAGGACGGCGGGCCCCCAACCGGGGTTTCGGGGCAGCGCCCCCGAGCCAAAAATATATATAAGAATTGCCTTTAAAAGTATAGTAATTTCTAGTCAATCTGGGCCGTTCATTAGGCGGATGATCTGATGGTAGAAGTTATGTTTATTTTAGGGTTTTTTTCCCTAGAAGGCAACCCCTCGCTTTTATGAGGGTATTGTATTGCGGCTATGTATTGTACGTGTATTCTCTGAGCGGGAAACAGATAGGGAGGCTGTGAGAGACAACAGAGGATATTACAACAGATCTGTTGTAGGTTTTGTATCTTCATTTTTCTGGATAATAGAAAGGAAGGACTGGCTGTTCGGGGTGGACGTAGCCCAAACTGGGTGAACCACGTATATCTGTGTCACTCTGGTTTTATGTGTTTTGTGTGCTTGTATTTTCCGCATATTTTATGTGTTTCATTCCTCTGTAATATTTAATTTTCTAACAATAGCTACATTTGAGAGAGGGAAGGTTTCTGGCACTCTTGGTTCCACATTAGTTAAATTCTCCCCCCTCTGGCGATTGTGCTCCTCCCATCTTTTAATCAAATTTGGGTAGTCTTCTGTTGCA
Organism: Pinus albicaulis; assembly: GCA_034641835.2. Taxonomy (NCBI): domain Eukaryota; kingdom Viridiplantae; phylum Streptophyta; class Pinopsida; order Pinales; family Pinaceae; genus Pinus; species Pinus albicaulis. The sequence goes on along the minus strand of JAXQQM020085890.1, from coordinate 212,458 downwards.
TGCGTATTGAATCTACATTGAGAACACCATGGTCTTCTGGGTAGTGGAAAATCCTGATCAACATGACCTTCTTGGTCGCAATTGTAACATCACACAGGGTCTCGCCCTCCCATCCTGCCACCCCTTGTTCCTCCTCCTCCTTGTCCTTGAGGATTTTCATTTACCGGATATGTCATTCAGTCGAGTCGGTCAGTCAATGCATCCAACGCACTACATTGGTCAGTGTGATGAGTTGGTGGCGCATATAATTCACAATTATAAGTGTTGTTGTGTACATGTTGAGCCTAAAAAATTGTGCTTTTTCACCTCTCATTTTTACCTCATTTTCCCCTTTTTGTCCATTGCTATCCTTAGACCCAAATGATCAATGAATATAGTTAAAATTACTTCTAGAATGATTTACATGACCGACTTGAAGGTTTGTGATTTTTTCCATTGTAAAGCATTTTGACCGGAACTAGTCGCAGAATGTATAGATGACCCGTAGCTAACCGACGATTCTAAGTAAAATGCCTTCACGTTTGATATGTTCTGTGGCCTCTCAAGGAAAACCGCATACAAGCATAATCCACGTCATGTCTACATGGTTCGTTGCTCATCATGGAGGAAGAAACGAATTCTGGCACGTTTTGGAACGTGGGAACACATTTAGGAAAGCAGATTTCTATTAGGACCGTCTCATCTGCATGTTCTTTTTCCTCTTCACGAGCCATGTCAAGAGTCCTAATGTAGGATTCCGATAAGGAAAGACAAGTGTTCCCCGAATTGTTGCAAGTCTTGTTATGTGCATTTTCTTTATAAACACTTGGGAAACCTGAGAGCTATGTTAGATTTGATGTTAGATTTTATGCTAGATTTTGTTTAGACTCGTGCTACATTTCTCAAGACGCGAGTGTTATGTTCAAGTTCTTTCATCTTTAATGAAGCAAGTATTGAAGGTTGTGGTGAAGGCGTTGATTTAATTTGGAGTTGAATTCGCTGTGTGGTAGAGGGCCCCCGCCTCTGCACGGATTTATTTTTGCGTAAATAGATAAGTCTTCTAGCTGCCTTTACGTTTTGAATTTTAACCAATAGTTGTTTTCATTAGCTAATGTAGTTGTACTCTATATTCTAACTCTCCACAAGAAGCTCCAAAAGACTATAATGATGAATGGAAATGACTATAGTATTGTAGGATTAGAAGTTGAATTCATAGTTGTTTTTAATTAGCTATCAGAAGTTGTACTCATTCTAACTCTTCCACAAGAAGAAAGCTCTTCCAAAAGATTATAATGATGAATGGAAATGGCTATAGTACTGACAGAGGATTTAGTTGTAATTTTTTGTTGTTCACTATCACGCTATTAATTTGTTCTAATCACTCTTCCACAAGAAGAAATTATTCAAGAAATTCTTAAGAAGTTCAAGACATGACCGTGATAATGAATGATTTAGTCAGGTGTTTGTACTAAGTATCATCTCTCGTTCTTGCTCTTAAACGCTTGCCCAAGACATCATAATGACGAGTAGGATATGGATATGATATCTTAGTTTTTCATTTGCTTTGGGCCCTTATGTTTGCATTTGAGACCACTGTTATTACCAAAATTATTCTAGCTCTTCCAAAAGAAGGAATTATTCCAAAATATCAATAATGATGGACAAACAGATTGTGGTAATTTACAGAATAATGCATGATAGCATGCTTAGGATGTCTGTTTCATTGCACTCCTAATTCATGATTCAATTATTTTATTTTGGGTTTGATAATGACTTGTAGTTTAACACTGCTTTAGGTTAGTGAAATCCCTTAGGTTTGGTTGTAGTTCAACTCATTGTAATTGCACCACATTCAATTGTTATTCATCGCACATTAGATTATTTCAAATGTTAAGATTAACAAAACAACCTCTTCATTATTCACAAACCTCTTCTTGTTCTAAAATCCATAATTGATCTATAACCATATGAAATCGTAAGACAACATCATTTTATGTCTTCAAGTACCTCTAATTTCTCATCATTTCATAAATGAGCTCTCCTTCAAAAGACTACTTTGAAAAAAGAAATCAACTCTTATGTGCTGTTTTTATGAGATTCAATGAATTGCAGAATAGAACTAAGAACTAGTCTCATGAATAGAAGATCTTAGGATGATATCACTGTTTTTCCTCCAAATCGTTTCAAATCTCTAATTAAGGACAAAAATGTTGCATCATTGTAAGATTAGTTGTCAACCGTTTAGTTAGAGGATTTGCATACTTAGTGATCATTTCTCAAGTTTAGTTTGTGTTTGAATTATTTGTTTGAAAGTCATTATCAAGCTTTGCTTTTATTTAGTCATAGTTTAGATTCAAATTTTCCAAGTGTTTCCAATTGCATTTGCCATTTGTTATCCATCAATTAGGTTTAACCCCGTTTTTAATCATTAGCCCATTTCCATCAACTTTCTTAGGCATTTCGTGAACAAAAAAAATCACTAAAAGACTTCAAAAACATCATAAATCACCACAAAAGACCAAAACATCACAAAATACTACACACAACGCATTAGGGAATGTAAACACCTATAGGTACATACGCACACTTCACTTCAAAGAGTCACTTACAAATCCTGCTGACAATTAAATGAGCTCGCCTAGAGACTAGATTGAGACCAAAACAAGACATTTAAGTATTTCTGCAAAATGGGATAGAGATGGGAGATGCCTATATGCTCTACAAATCTCATAGTAACCAAATGGGTCTTGGTTTTGTTGATTTGAAAACCATGGAATTATGTCATCTCGATATATACCCCGTGTTCCTATCTCGCATTAACCTTCACAATAGGAGGGGTCCAAGGGCCCCACCCCGGCACTCCCGAGCCCCACAACCTCGTGCACTCTATGAATATATGGCCTTCAATCAAGAAATCAATACACCATTCATTTGATCTCACAGTCGAGTTGTTTGCATGTATTTCAAATTCTTTCACAAACTTGTGATTTGATGTTGTGACCAATATAGAGGGGTCCCGGATTGCTGTTTCTGCCGATATTCATGTGGGTAATTCCCACAACAGCTTCTCAATCCTTGTCGCCCCGTTCTTCTAAAGCACTTTGCAAATTGTCAATATTTAGTTTGGGTCAACGATTTACGAGTAAGAGGAAACAATGATTTGATAAAACCAAATGTTGGTGATTTGGGCTCATGGGATAACTTAGTTTTCCAATTGCATCTTTGAATCTTTGCATAAAATCCTTGTGCTATCTAGCAACGTGCCATCATTCTATATGTGTTTCAAAAATGTCCTTTAAAATTTCAAAAACCAAAGGCCCCAATGCTGGGTTGTCAATTTTCCCAACTAACTATCTTCTATTGCTCCATTTTACACCTAATTACTGCTATTTACCATAATCTGGCGATAAGGGTGTCTAATATCCCCCCATTAATCTAAAGGTGAGCCAGGAGTCCAAGCATCGTTTTCTTTGAACTTTTCAAAAATTTTATCTCCAAGTGCTTTGGTGAAGATGTCCAAGTAATTTTATTAGTTGTGGAACAATGCTCTGTGATTTAATATTTTTGGCCTCTATATGTTATAAAATCAAATGATACTTATGTTGATGTGCTTGATTTGATCATTTAATATGGGGTTCTTGGCCAAATCGATTGTAGAAGTATGAAAAGTAAAGGAGTTGAGTTCACTTGTTTCTCAAAGTCTTCAAGTATTTTTTCCAAATACACACTTTCTTTGTTGCTTCTGACGCACTGGCCACATATTTTTCTTTTGTTATTGAATATGTCAAATCAAGTTGTTTGCATGACCTTCACAACATCTTCTAATCCTAAACTCATGAGATATCCCCACTGATACTCTATTTTCCTTATCCCCATCAAATTTTGGGATCGAATGTGCAATAAGATTGAATTCATCCACCTTTGTGTACTTAAGTCCATAATCCTTTTCGAAGTTCCCTTAAGTATCTCATGAATCTTTTCTGCCAGAACCAATGTCCTCACACGCTTTCGGTGACAACTGAAAAGGATGTCAATAACATATGATATATATGGTCTCGGTCGTGGCAAGGTAGATGAGACTTAAAAGTTGTATGTACTTGGTTGCATCTCAAATTCATTCCCTTATTTCGATGTAAGGTTCAAATATTTTTCCATTGAGTGGAGAGGGTTGCGGTTGTCCATGCCAAATTTGTTCAAAGTAGTCCTCCAACGTGCTTCTTTGGGAAATGAATATGTATTTTTGATTTTGATTGATTTCAATGCCCAAATAATAATGAATATGTCCTAAGTCTATCGTTTCAAAACCTTTATTCATATATTTCTTCATGGATGTGATATGTTTCATTGATTCTGCTATTAACATATCATCTACATAAAAATACAAGATACACACTGTTTTTCCAATCTTTTTCGATAAACAAAGTTGCAACATCAAGATTGTAATTTTTAAAATTTCGCTTTAGAAGATGCTCGCTAGCTTTTCATACCATGCTTGTGGTTCCTATTTTAGACCATACAAGGATTTGATGAGCTGTATAATTTTTCTTGTTCATTCACAACAAAAACTTCAAGTTGACATAAAAAACATTTTCTTTCAAGTCCCTTTCAAGAATTTTTTCTTCACATCCATATGATGGATTTTCCATCATTTTTTTGTGTTACCAAAGGTAATATGGTTAGGATGGTTATTCATTTTTTTATGGAGAAAATGTTTCATAATCAACACCTTATTTTTGTGCAAATCATTTTTTCCACGAGCCTTGCTTTGTGCCGATCAAGTGAGTCGTTTTTTCTTTATACTCCTGTTTTTGAAGACCCTCTCGCAACCAATTGGTTTGCTTATGTATGGAGTGTCCACTAACTTCCAAGTTCCATTTTTGATGAGTGCATCATATTATTTTGTGTGGCTTCTTTCCATTCATCATAAGAAGCAACTTATTTGAAGGATGTAGGTTCAAAGTCAAAGAGATAAATTTAGTTCACAATTATTCAAAATATCTATGTCATCCACATCACCCGAATTTGCACCTCCATTTTCATCTCTTGTAGGAAATCCTAGTTCCAATATTTCCAGTCTCATCAAGATGGGCACTTTCAAGTGTCTCGACTGACCACTTTGGTTGTTTTGGAGAAGGATCGGTAACAACCCGTGAAAATTCCATGTAATAAAAAGTTAATAAAGAAAAAATAATAACCATGGTTATGGGACACTTGTTCCAAGCTCGATGTTGGGAGAAACATCCTAGTGTGGGTGTTCATTTGGTTTATTATGGAAAAGGAAATTGGCAAAGGCACTTGAAAAGGACAAATGGCATTTGGCAATTTATTTACATGAAAAATAATGGAAATGTAGGGAGAAAAGGAAGGTGAAAGGTCACATGTTGCACGGGAGGAGAAAAAATGAAGGAAAATAATGGAAAATGAAGAAAACATAGGCCTAATTGATAAAAAGGCATTTGAGGAGAAGTTGGCACCTTTTTTCTGCTTTAGTTTTGAAGCTCTCTTTGCCTCTCTCACTCTTAGACACTTGGAGTTTTCTTAGAGCACTTCAAAAGATGGGATCAAGAAAGGCAAAGAAGGCAAGAGGAAGTTAAAGATCACAAGAAGAGTAAAGATTAAGCAAATACAATGGGTTTACTTGCAGTATCGATTTGCATGTGTGATTTTTTGCTATATTTGGCATGTATGATTATGCATGTGTGTTTTTGGTTCTATTTTTGTCATTGGCATGGGTTTTTCCACGGTGACAATGTTTTTCAAATCTTTCCTTTCCATTTATGGATAGCCATGGTGTGATGGGGTCTTTGGCTGTTTTGGTTCAGCCGGATTGTTGATGGATTTGAAATTGAGTGAGGTGCATCTCTCAAAGGAAATAATGCATGGCCTAGTAATCCTTGGAAATATACTATGGATTACGGTAAAACCACCGACCTAGTAACCCCCGAACCAAACTATGGGTTGTGGTAAATCCGTGTATCTCTCAAGGGCCTAGGAATCATCGAATGGCGGGATATATGGTAAATATTGGAGTTGTTTTCTCCTCGATTAGGCCTAAAGAATCCTTTCTGATGAATGGAAGGATATACGCAAAGCCCGGAGGGTGGTGTCTCAATTATGGCCTAGTAATCCTTGGATGTGGATCGCGGTAAATCCTAGAGACTAGGAGACAGAAAATTACTCACGGTGCAGGGATAAATCTTGCAGCATCCATGCTTTTATGGCCTAGTGGTCCTGGTGAGGATTGGCAGAACTAGCTTTCTATTGATGAGGGTGAGGTGGTTTAGCCTTGTTGAGCCTTAGTTGGTTCTTTGGTTTGAGTCCCACATTTGTTCTTGAATATGGTACTGGGTGATTGCTGAAGAGATATTTGGCTCAACCAATATATGGTCGGTGGAATGGTAGTCCCATACCGGTTTGGATTTTTCTATTCATTAATAAGAGTTTTTTTCCTTGGTATCTTAAGTGTAAATGGGCTAGATTATATGTGGTATTTATGGTTGTTGTATCCTCATTATTTTTGTTTTTTATATGATGGTTATGGATATGTTTTATGACAATGAAACGTATGGTTCTCACCATGTTTTAATTTTAAATTAATGACCAATGAATATATGACCTAATAGATGGTAATGTAGCTGTTAATGACAGCAAGGTATCAATGCCTCTTAGCGATTCTCGTATACGTATAAGACCCATATGCTCGGGACATTTTACTATGACCTCGTAGAATGCATCTTCAGGATATGTATGAAAAAATTATTATCATGCATGGGTGAGGGTTCCAACTGCTCCTGCTCACTTGCATTGGCAATATTGTCTCTCTATGTTTCATTTCATTTATGTAAATTTCATGAAGTTCGAAGTAACTGTCCTAGCCATGAAATTCAGCCTTAAATATCAAAAGTCGTTATAACATCGCGCAAAAGGCCACATTCACACTTAGGCAGGCTCGCGTGGAGCGAATGGGACCCAAGGCCGGCTGAGGGTTTGACAAGTGAGCGAATAGGGCTCTAGAGATCGACTTTTTGAGTTTCCTCAAGGGCCGGTCACCCGGAAAGGTGGGGTAGCTACTCTGAGGTTCTATTAGTTGTGGATGATAAATTTGGTTTGTTTGCTATTCACTTCCTCGAGGTGAACTGGTGAGATCGAATCGATCATAGTGTTCTTTGTCATATGTTTACCCCAACAGTATCAGTTAACTTGCAATGTGAGAGGGTGTAATAGAGTGGTGATTTAGAGCATGGTTCACCTCTTTTGGATCGGATGGTGCACAATATCTTGGTCATGCATTCATGTTGGTTGCATATGTGTTCTCATGTGTGTGGTCTATGCATTGGTTGTGTATACATGGTGTTGGTTGGTGGTTGCAAGTGGTGTTTCCATGTGAAAGTTAAGGGTGTGTTGTTGTTGGATGTGTTTATCATATTTATGTTAGTTACACAATCGGATATGCATGTCAATGTTCTATGTAATGTGTATGCGTGTGTGTGTGACACATATGTTATTATGCATGAATTGTGTCTAGTTGCTATTATGGTTGTAGTATCATGCATAGAAACTGGATAATGGTTGAGATAATGATTAAATGTTGATATGATTATTTTTATATATGTATTGTGCTAATCTGATTTGCCTTGGTGTATTATATATCATCCTCAAGATATACTAAGGTATGCCATTTTTTTTATGATTTGCTTTAGACATAGCATGCTCTGCGTAAATAGATCAAGGTAACTAGCAAGATGGTAAACTACAAATATTATCCCTATGAATAAGATAATAAACGTGGTGTTGGGAACTCTTTTGACTTAGAAGACACATTTAGAGTCTCAAGGAAGAAATAAGGAGTTCAAAGCATATAATGAGAAAATAATGGTACAAGAAAAATAAGTAGAAGGAATTTTCCAAAGTTTGTCGAATTTCGTAGAAAGTACCACTCCGTATCAACTATGGACAGAGGATTGACTAATGGGGGTGTAAGGGTAGTAGGTCTCATGGTGGTCACAGTGTCATATAGATATGACACGATCAGAGATGGTATATTTTTGGATACTGGATAGGGAGAGGTGATGGACACATGTACTATTCTAGTTCCTCGGTTCTGCACCATGATCGTCATCGTTATCATCTTTACAAATATAGAGTACTGTATGATGAGTTTAAGAAAGCAAAGCCACCTACTTTGATGGAGAGCTAAATAAGCCCGAGGATGCAGGCTTGGTTACTTGGAATGAATAAGTCTTTGAACCAAAATGAGTATATAAAGAATATGAAGGTCGTAATAGCTATCTTTAGCCTCAAAGGGAAAGTGAATAACGGTACAAATATGTAAAATGGGTCAGAGACACAGGATACAGGAGTTGAGTTGGCATGAATTCAAGAGCCTCTTCAAAAAGAAGTACTTATAAGAAAGGGCACTATGACAACAAAGCCAAGGAATTCTTATGAGCTTAAAATGGACTCATGACAGATGAGGAGTATACGACTCAAGTTCTCTCGAGCTATTGAGGTATGTATCATATCTTAAAGATGAAATTGCCAAATTTCAAAGATTTGTTAGTAGATTACCACAAAATTTAGAGATCATATTAAGTATGATGAGCCTGGTCACTTGAAGAAGTATTGCAAATTAAAGCATTGTTATGACTACCAAAGCTAAGAATGAATCTCAAGAAGGGATGAAAGGAAAGATAAATATAAAGGTAAAGGTAAGTGGCAACCGAAAGAATAAGGCCTCAGAATGTAGAAGAGAAAGAGAATGTTGAACTCGCATAAGAATTTCAATGCAACTATAGATGGACATGGGTCATAGGAGCATAATAGAGGTGATGGTACATGATGGTTGGAATGTTCTTTGATATGTGGCAAGGAGAATCTTAAAAGGGATTGCCTCGCAAAATTAGGTGGTAGGCCTAAGATATATAGTGCATATGAGGCACAAAATATTGGGGATGTTGGGCATATCATTCCTCGTATCCATGCAGTCACTGGATATCAGCAAAATAATCAGACATCTATCATTGAGATGGATCTTTGTTTTTATACTGTTGTTTCTATTTTGATTGACCCTCGATCTAATTATAGTTATGTTAAACCCTAAATGGTGGATAAGTGTGGTTTGAATAAAGAAGTGCATGCATAATATTGGTTAGTGCAAGCTTGGCTACAAGTACCAAGAAGCGAGTTCACCATTTGGCACGAGCTTGCATTTGAGTTGAAAGTGGTATTCCTATCAAAGACATTTGAACATATTGTCATTGGGATTGTATAGTATGATTTGTATGGACTCGAATATGTCTTCATAGGACCAAAGTGGATTGTTATGAAAAATCCATTGGAGTGCTTGGATGAGAATGGAGTACGTAGAATCCTACAAGGTAAGAAGAAAGCAACATTAGTTAAGATGGTGATAACTATGCAGTAAAAGGCCGCCGCAAAAAAGGGTATGTGTTATTTGTAAAGTACATATTTCTAGTGATAAAAGTAAGGAGGATGAGGATGCAGCAGATATGGAGCAAGTACCCAATCTTACATTAGTTCTGTGGATGTGTTTCCAACAGAGATATCGTACGCTTTCCACCTCGTAGAGAATCGCACTTTCCATTGAGTTGGTACTAGGGGCAGACCAACATCAAAGTCACTATACAAAATGAGCACTCCAAAGTTAGTAAAGATGAAGTTGTAGTTAAAGGAAATTATTATAAAGGGATACATTATGCCAAGAGTATCACCGTGGGGTGCAATGGTATCGTTTCATAAGAAGAAGAAGGATGGCACTATCGTGTTGTGCATTGATTACATGCAATCAACAAGGTGACCATCAAGAACAAGTATCTCTCATGTCGTGATTGATGACTTATTTGATCAACTAGGAGGAGATCTTTCAAATATTGATTTAAGATCCGAATATCATCATACGCATCAAGGAAGAGGACATTTACAAGACAAATTTTTGGACTAGGTATGGGAATTATGAGTTTTTGTTGTAGTTCCATTTGGTTTGATTTTAGCTCCAACTAATTTTATGTGCTTCGATGAATAGTGTGTTTCTATTACATAGTAATTTTTCACCCTTCTACCTCCCCGTCCCTAACTCAAGTGCCTTGTGATAGGTCCTATAAAAGATATCCGTCTCTGGGAAAAATACACAAAGATATCATCTCAAGAATCAAAGAAAGCCACCCTGAAGGATCACTGGAGAGACTTGGTCAAAAACCTAAATTTATATGTCAACGCGCTTCTCTAGTGGCTTCCTTGTGTTGATGGTAGGTTGACAGCTTTTTACCAGGCATCACAAGACTCCTTTTTTTTGGGAGATCCGTGCGATTCCTTTCTCGGTAGTGTTTCCTCAAAATGCAGGAGAAGCTTCAACCTCTAGAAGCTATAGGTCGCGAGTTGGTTGTTATTCGGTGGTGATAGGGTCAAGATTTCTGATTTTATAGCTTTCGATCATATCAATGGGGGTTTATCCCTTAGAAAGTGATCTTCCTCCTCTCTTTCATGGGCTACCAACCTCTTCTCCCTTACCGTAAATTGATCCCCATCCCTCCACCATCGGTTGGTCATTATTGGGTTGGTAATATCATTCATTCCCTTTACACTCTTGTATTGTGATAACACTCGATCTATTCAGAAGATGAATGATTTAGAGCTGGTGAAGGACTCTTTACATCACCCAAAGGAGTCATCCAACATTAAGGCTTGGGTTGTAATCTCTCTCTTCTATAGTCATTAATAAAAAATTTGGTATTTTCTTTTCTATATTTTTCTAATCATTTGCGCAAATAGTCTAATGTTCTATATGTTATATAGATGATGTTTAATGTATGTTTTGTATTGATTAGTTTGCTATTGTCTATTGATCTCCCGTATGTAATCATACGCTCACTAGTAGTGTTGGGTATGGGCAACTGGGGTCACAAGCAAGGTGAGTCTCCTCCGTTTCTGTCCGGGGCAATACTCTTGGCCGAAAATTTTGTTCCTTAATTTACTGGTAGTTCACATTCATGGTTTTGTGCATGGTTTCGCACATGGTTTTGGGGTTCGATGGTTTTCGGCCCTCGGGTATTTTTGTGATCTACCAAGGGAACCATTGTTATGTTCTAATCCAGGGTTAATGGATTGGGGTTTATGTATGCTCGCATGTATATATATATATGTGTTGTAACACTAAAAGGAATATAATGAAAAATCAAGCTAGACGTCCCGATTTGGGATCCGTGGGAAAATCTCTCGTGTTTATCTGTTTTATGTTTTATGCTCTCGCAATTGTTTATTTTCGTTATAAGATTCGTGTGTAGATAATTTCTTTCGTGTTAAAACCTACATTTGGTATCGTAGCCAAGCCGGCTTCAAGGGGATGCCTTTGTTGTTGCGGGCTCTTTTTTGCCTCTGCCCGTGGTAGACCCCCGTGCTGGGAGATTCCTGATCGATTCTCTGCGGTGAAAGAATATGGCGAATGGCTAAAGATAGAGATCGAGAAATTTAATGGTCGAGCTTCTTTGAGTTGTGGAAGCTCAAGATGGGAGGATCTCGCCGGTGGATAAAGACTGGTGATCACAGATCCAGTACTAAACCAACGGCAATGTCACGAAGACCGGAAGAAACCGGATCAAGGCTAAGAGCACAATACGCTTGTGTGTGTCGATTCAAGATTGTTGAATGTATCCGGGGAAGCCACGGTGAAGAATTTGTGGAAAACTTGGGACTTTGTACCAATCTAAGTCTCTCGTAATAATTTGTTCTCAAGTAAAAAGTCAGATAACCTAAGGATGAAGGATGGAGACTCATGACAGAAAGCATCCTCGAACGCCTTCACTGCGGGTAAGTCACCGTCGGTCATGGATATTAAAATCTCGATGAAGATAAGTGCATCAAACTTGTTGTGCTCTCTCCGCACTGGGACAATCGATATTGCAATAGGTAGCAATACAACTACCTTGAATTTTGATGACATTGTCTCACCACACGGGAGGAAACGAGACGAGAAATATGGAGGGTCGTAATGGAGATGCCTTATCTCAGACGTAGGAAGGTCCCGTACCGTAAACAAGAATAAGTTTTCGAGTGGGAGATCTGAATTCCAGAGGGAGATCTAAATCTCCCTGAAAGTTTGTAAAAGTGTGGGCCGGAAATGTGGAAAGGAAGGGCACTAAAGGAATGCAGATCTAAAGCTCCCGAGAAAGGAAAGGGATCTCATGAAGGTCCTTCCGCAGAGGCAAAACTACCCTGATGAGTTGGTGGGGATGTGTATTTCATTTCTTCTTCAAATACACATGTAGATCATGAGTCATGGCTGATTGACTGTGCATCCTTTCACTTCACTCCCCATAGGGAGTGGTTCAAGGAGTATGAGAAATATGATGGTGGTGATGTCTTCCTAGGGGGATGATAGGAGTGGCCAGAATCATCTGGACGTGGAAAGGTCAAGCCGAAGTCGCAAGGTGGAAGGATTAGAACACTTCCCCGGGTGTCTCCGTATATTCCCGCATTGGCTAGAAATTTGATTTCAGAAGCGCATGGATGATGGTGTAAAAACAACTGTTCGAGAAAGATTCCCCGCAAGATGGTCTTGAGCACTGCACTAATGCGGAGTTCAAATCGAAATCTATACAAGCTACAAGGTAGCACCGTTATTGATGGGTAATAGTTCTATGGTTCCTCGAAAGTGGAGCGGAAAGCTCAGGCTGCCTCTAGAGAAAAGACTAAGTGTTAAGTGGCATCAAAGGCTTGGACATATTGGAGAGAAGGGCCTTCAAATACCGCACTTAAATGGTATGGTAGAAGGTATGTCTAATTGTTCTCTCGGATTTCTATTTCTCAGAACATTGTGTATATGGGAAGCTAATCGGTGAGTTTTCCTTCTCGGGTGCTAAGAGGGCAAACAAGATATTAGAACTTGTGCACAAAGGATGTGTGTTTGGGCTCGTGTCGCCCATCACTCGGGAAAGTCTCAGGTACTATGTTTCATTCATAGATGACTTCTCAAGGAATACATGGATATATTTTTCGAGGAAGAAATCAAGTCTTGACAAATTTAAAGAATTTAAGGCTCGGGGTGGAAAACCGCATTAAAGAAGAAGATAAAGCACTGAGGACAAGATAATGGTGGGGAACAAAGAAGGAATTTGAAGTGTTCCTCAGAAGAAGTGTGGTATAGCACCTACGTATGACTACTTCCATACACACCTCAAAGAAATGGAGTTGGCAGAAAAGAATGAACAAGTAACACCGATGGAAAAGGCAAGAAGCATGCCTGGCAGTACCTGGTTAGGACAAGAATTCTCGGGGTAGAGGCAAGTGGGAGACTACATGTTACTTGAAGTTACCGTATCACCTTCATCACCGTTGGAGGATAAGACCACATGAGGTATGACTGTAAGAAACCATCTTCTACATCTAAGGGTATTTGGATGTGATGTATATGTACATGTTCTAAAGGATAAAAGGACCAAGTTGATAATAAATATGAAAAGTGCATCTTTATTCTGGTATAAGGATGGTTTAAAGGGTTACAAGCTTTGGAACCTTAAACAAGGAAGGTTGTGTACAAATGAGATGTGGTGTTTAGAGAAGTGAAAAGATGTTGTTAAACATGAAGTCCTATCAAAGGAACCTCGAAAAGATAGAGTTTGAGCTAAAGGAGGATGAATCGACTCTACAAATGTATGATTAAGACTCCGTAAGATGAAGAGCCACAAAGTCTCGCCTTGAGAAGATCGCCGAGAAAGAAGGCAACCAGAAAGGTATAGTCCATCTCGCTTTCTCGTTCAGGTTTTGCCTTAACTATAACCGATGATGAACCCAGAATCGTCGTGAGGCAGATTCGTAGGATGGAAACTCGGAAGGAGGCCATGGCTGATGAAATGGCATCCTTGCACAAAAACGATGCATGGATCCGGTGGAGTTGCCGCCACTGAAGGAAGCCCACTGGGGAGCAAATGGGTGTTTAAGAAGAAGATGAATGTAGAAGGCAAGGTGGAACACAAAGCTCTATTGGTAGTTAAAGGTTATTCCTGTGCCGGAATTGATTTTGGTGATATTTTTTCTCCCGTTGCCAAGGTTACTTCTATTAGATTACTTTTTATCTCGTTGCCGCGCATTTGATTTTGAGATACAGAACAGATGGATGTGAAGACAACTTTCACTGTGGATCTAGAAGAGGAGATTCACATGAAGCAACCCGAAGGCTTTATGGTGAAGGTAAGAAAGAACCTGCATGGTGTTGAAGAAGTCTCGTATGGGTTAAAACATTACCAAGGATGGTGGTATCGTAAATTTGATACCTATATATCAGGATCAGCTTCTGCCCGTAAGCAAGGAAGACTGTTTATTTTAAATTAATTGGTGATCATGTTATATATCTAGTCTTGTATGTGGATGATATGTTGTTTATTGGAAATGACAAGAATTATCCAAGATTTGAAGACCCAACCGTTCTCCAAATTCGACATGAAGGATCTCGGGTGCCGCAAACTATATTTTGGGCATGGAAATTAAGAGAGATTGGGCAAAGAGGAAGCTCGTTAAACCAGAGGAAGTATGTTTGAGACTATATTGCAGGTTCAATATGCAGATAGTAAACCGTGAATGTTCCTATTCCCGTAGGTGTAAAGTCAGTCACGAACAAAGTGTCCCAAGACACAAGAAGCAACATCTCATATGTCCCGTGTTCCATGCAAGTGTTGGGTAGTTTCGATGTATGCAATGGTCTCGTATCAGACCGTACATTGCACATGCAAAGGGGGGAGTATTGAGTGTGTTGATGTCAAACCTGGGTGGAAGGAGCATTGGACAAAGTAGGTGAAGCGGGTTTTCGATATTTACGTGGCACTAGTGATTATGGCTTGTGCTACCAGGGAAGACCAGATTGGAAGAATGTTGGACATTCATGGTTTTGTTGATGAAGACCTGGGTCGGGAGATCCTGACCAAAGAAGGACCTACAAGTGGGTATGTGTTTAGCCTATTTGGAGGCACAATGGGCTTGGATGAGTAAAAGACACTGTAGGTGGCTCTTTCAACTACAGAAAGTGTAATACATAGCAGCCCACTCATGCAAGCATGGTAAGGCTTTGGTTGCAGAGATTGTGTTCAAGTATGGGGTTGGTACAACAAGCTATAAGGATAGAATGTGATAGCCAAAGTGCAATTTTCGCTAAGAACCCCGCTTTATCATTCAAAGACAAAGCACATTGATGTTCAATATCACTTTGTTAGAGATATGGTTGAGGCTAAAAAGGGTGTTGTCAGAAGGACACTTTGAAGAATGTTGCAAGATGATTGACGAAGTCTGTGAGCACTAAGTTCTCTTGGTAGAGAAACAATGGGTGCTTGAAGAATTGGCCTCAATGACTAGGCCTCCTATGGCCCCGTGTGGAAAGAAACAACAAGGGAGAATGTTGGGTATGTGTTATATTCCTTTCCACGACTAAGCACGCGTGGGGGTAAAAGAGGTGGGGGCTACAGCCCCCTCTCGCCCTGGTCCTGTGGGCGTCACCCGACGAAATTTTGGTTCCTTAATTTCCCCGCCGGGTAGTCTCACACCCATGGTTTGTGCATGGTTTCGCATATGGTTTTGGGGTTCATGGTTTTCGGTCTCTCGTATTTTTAGAGATCCCACAAGGGAACTACTATGTTCTAATCCGTGGTTAATGGATCGGGGTTTATGTGGCGTTCCCAGATGTATATATATATGTGTTGTAACACTAAAAGGAATAATGAAAAATCAAGTCGACGTCCCGATTTGGGATCCAGGGAAAAATCTCTGTGGTTTATCCGTTTTATGTTTTATGCTTTCTAATTGTTTATTTTCTCGTTATAAGATTCGTGTGTAGATAATTGCTCTGTGGTTAAACCTACAAGTAGTTTATATGAGCTCCTACTCGATCATGGATCGAGGTTATCATTAAAGGATTCAAGCATAGCATCGTGAAGAATTAGGCCTATTCCCTTTATTTTCTTGTTTTGGATATTAGATAAGAAATCTTGCATTAGATATTATCACAAGCTGCTAGACCCACTATGGCTGTAGAGATCACTGTCACAGAGGGGATTTATCTTCACCGAAGAATTGGTGACTCCACCGGGAGCCGTAGCCTCTTAGCCTTTCCTTTCCTAGGTTGATCTCTCGATCGCTTGTCACCATCTAGATCTAAGTCTCCTTAGGTCTCTATAGGTTTCATAAAGTTTGGATAGTTAACTGGTGTGTCACCTTTGGTTTTGTGCATTTTTCCTTATTTCAGATCTCAACGCTGCCGTTCTAATAGTAGTGGCTGAAACACTGCTTATACAAAAGAATGCATTCATATTCTTTCAATACCCTTCCTCGCTTCATCACATAAGTGTTGATCTCAGAGTTAGGAAAATTTAGGTTTCCTTACCTTTGTAGTGTGTCTTGGAGCCCCCACAGAATATGTCAAGTTTAAATGAACTCCTCGTCTTGTTTAGCTTATTTGTGTGGTTGTTTTTTTTTCTTTGACTTGGTTGTGAGTTAGAGTGAAGTTTAGTTGCTTATGGCCCTTGGGTAAATTACCCTTTGCCGGTAACATGTGCTAGTTGTCAAAGAATTGATAGGATCTCGTTTAGGGATTCCTATTCTAGCGGTCAAACTCCTTTGTGCATTGCTTCGGCTTTTCTTTGAAGTTGCTTTCCGTTTACCGGTTATCATTTTCTTTCTCACTTAGAAATCACCTTCGATTTAGTGTCAAACATAAGATCACAATTTGTTTGATTTTCAAGTTTATAGGAATGTGTATTCTTTAGTTCCCCGAATTCAAAAGATTAAATTGAAAGTGATTTTCATCTTGAAGCTTAGGATTTGGTTTGTCCGCTTTCAAAAAGAGTGAAAGTGATTTTCATTTGTGCATTTTTTTTGAAGCGATCTTGTTTTTTCATTTGATAGAAATAAATTTGAAAATTATTCTTTTGCATTTCTCTTACTCATTCCCGTTTGGTTGATTTTCATTTAGTTCATATTGATTTCTGGCATTTTCATTTTGAGATTTCAAAGTAAAGAAAACAAAAAAAATGTTATCTTATTGGAAAGAGAAGAAATTTAATTTTTTAATAAGCTTGCATTTTGGGGAATGGTGAAAGTGAATTCAACTTTAAAAGAAGTATTTCAAAGATTTTTGAACTAGTTGGGGGGCATCATTGTTTGTTGCATTACTTGCACTCTTGTTTGTGTTTCTTCCATCGTTAGTTTAGAATTCATTTAAATGTAAATAATCTATTTTAAGATTAGCCGCATTATATAGGGTCTAAGTGACATCAATATTGAGCCTTAAACTCGAGAATTAACTAAAGATCAACTTTAAAATTTATCCAATTAACCTTATAAGCATTTGAAATTAACGAAAACATTTAGAGGTCTAGGCTAGAGATGTGTTCCAACGTCATTAAACGTAGGAGTTGTCACTAAATGTACCGTGTTACATTCCGTAGGTGAACCCCATCCCACGATGGAAGTATATAGGACTATGCTACATGTATGAAAAGTATAAGGGGATGTTTCCTATCATACGGTTACACATTAGACAACACCACTTACAGACACTCCCACATACCATTGAGTATATATGGGGAGACACCACTAGGTTGCAAGCTTGCCATAGTTAACCGAAGCTTTCTTCTCCTCAGACGGATACACCTAACACAACATTCTGTGGAGATCGGTTGTAGCACGTTAAGTCCTTGGTATTTTTTTCGATCATTTATCACCACAAGGTGTATATTACAAGCCATGGATACTTGGTAATCCTTTATTCCTAGTTCACCCTTTTTTATTTTTATTTTTTTTAATTTCTAAAATCAACTTCCCCACATAACATCGCACTGCAAAAACACCTCATATATTTTCCGGGTTAATTGTAAATTTTAAATTACTCAATCTTGATTCACCTTTCCTCTTTTGATCTTTCCTTCAAGGTCATTGTGGCTGAATCGTTTCGATTCACCTCCTTCCTATTATGAAGGATCTCAATACCCTCCTCCTAAGGTCCCCTAATTTCCAGCTTGGACCCTTGGAAGTCAAGGCACCGAGCTTGGATTTTCATAAGTGTACAACCTATTTCATCGTGTCCACCACCTCGACAATTTTCTTTTCATCGTCATCTCTGAGGATCCCCGAGTCACGTAAAGTTCCAAAAATATCTACACAATTTATGGTCTTTCCTCCAAATCCACTCTTCGATCTAATAGTGGTCTCGCTCAACAGCTTATAGTCCTTTCTGGATTTACCCGATTTTCCCTTTGTTGCTTCTAGTAGCATCTCACACTACTAATCGTCATTGTTTCCTCTTGAAATGGCATCTAATGGCAGACATATTCTCGCCTGCGGAGTGCCCCTAAGAGCACTTTACAGAAAACCACTACAACTCATATTCCGTAAGACATTTCATTCATGTTTCCTCCTCAAGGCTATCCTTACATCACCACTCCTCAAGATACGTGAAGTGGGATGCAGAGCACCATCTAGTCAAGTCGTATCTCACTTCCTCGATGTATGCCTCTCAAAGCCTTTGTGTTAAGAGATTTTGGAGCTACATATTTATTTCTCGATCCCCTTTTGGTAAAAGAAAATACCCCCATCTTCCAAACTCCCCGTTCATTTCAATATGGCTACCAGATCTCAACCTGACCTACAGGCACTATAGGTCAAATGACCATTTCAATAGGATCTTCTACGTCTCTATCTACGTATTACCGTGCCTCGACTCAATGAGTGGACCATCTATGGTTTCGTCCGTGCCTAGGGTGCAAGATAACCTCTTTATGCAAAATTCTCCCATTTCGAGTGGGGGGCATATGAACTATGGACCCATTTCGGGGTGGGACAACCTAATGCTAGTCTAGGTGGAACACTACTTTCAAAATCGACAAAAAACTATCGTAGAACCGCTCCATTGAGTGGTCAACCCACATCACCGCATTTTTCTATCAAAGATCCCCATGTTCATTATTCTCGTGTTCAAAAACCCCATCTCCAACAATCGAACGTACAATATCCTTATGCTCCGTAAACCCAACATACCTCATCAATATGTTCAACAACCAAATATGGAGTATAAGTCGCTTCTCGACCAAACATCTCGTAGAAATACATCCAAAAACCCAAAAATCTAGTGGGAACCATTATGACTAACCCTCGCTTTGGTCCTTACACCCAAGCCGGTCCAAACATCCCTTTGGGTCACCCGTGCTCACCCCAATCAAACATGGAGTCCAATACGAGCAAGTTTTGCAGTAGTCTATACCAACAACCCCCACCCGGGCCTCACCCTAGTAGTCATAATCAAAAGATCCTCAAGACTAGCAACCAACCAGACCTCAAGTTGGGCCTCATGTTTAGCAAGGACCTCAAGTCAGCCTCATGCTCAAGCATAAGGACCAGTTTCAAACCCAACAGGCCTTGTCAACAACCCCAAAGACAGGTCCCCACTGGTCAGCAGAGCTATAACAAGGTCCTTACCAACCATGGGGGAAATATGCATATCCATAAGTTAAAATTCACCCTATTGGGGGCATAATCGAGAATAACCAAGTCTGGAACCCCTCAAATGGGTAACTTCAATGACTTTTTTCCTCACCATCCTCCTCACATTTTTGGCTACGTTTGGAACCTGGTTTGATGTGTTCAAGCTCACAAATGACCCCATGCAACATATGTTGCATCGGGTCGCCATTTCCAACCAATATTCCAGGATATTTCCAAAGTTTGAAGGTATACTTCTTGGGAAGACCCCAAGCCCATGTCATGACATACCACCTATTGTACTCTTCCAATTCTTGGGTTGACAATTCGAATAGTCTATGTCTTTCTTAACGCACTATCACAAAGCCGTGACTAAATGGTATGCTGAACTCCCTCGAGGTGTAATTTTCGATTTTAACACCTTTGGCCATGGCCTTCCTCACTCACTTCCAATCACCGTCCGGTATGAAACTAGCACTACCTTCTCACATCACAAATACGTAAATGCAACCCATATTTTAGATCATATCCGCGAATGGAGGTGCATATCGTCTTTCATCAAATTTAAGATCCCGATCAATTATTGATCGAATGATTCATGAATATTTTTTCCCAAAAATCACAAAATATCTTGCCATGGGTGGTCAGGTGACTCGGAAGAGGAAGTCATCACCTACGCTCAATATCTAGATTTGGTTTATTCCCAATTTGGAACCTTGTATGATATTCTACCCGATGCACTATGATCTTAAACCGATCTCGACATCATCTCAACGTCCTACTACTCCTCCTATTGATGACATTATCAAGCTAGTGGCCCATGTCGATAGTTTTGCACCCAAGGCTTCCCCAAATTCTAATTCCACCGCTACCACTACTCCTTCCAAACCTTTGAATAACTAAGAATCTTGGTAAAACCTCTCCGAGGTAAATGTTGTCCAATCTATGGCAAAGATAAAAATTCTCAAAAGGTAAGAAAAGGGCAAAGTCAAATCCAAATCGATAACCCCAACAAGATTCAAATAAGTCATCAATGATGCTTCCAAACGCAAGACTAAATATCCTTGTTTGATATGTGACGACGAACATTACACCAAGGATTGTCCTCGCCGTGCCGAAGTTTCCCGTCTCGAATGGCACACCCTGACTTCAACTATCTTGAAAGAATTACCCATCCCAATGTATGCAACCGGTAGATCAACCCCAATCATCCGAAGCTCCCAAGTTCTTATGGCCTGCACAAACCCATTTATATCACACATGATTGAAATAATACCCGAATCCATCGAAAGTTCCTATGGAATAGATGCCATAGATAATCCTTTCTCTTCCATACCTCCTAGTTCGTCCTCTCCATATTGAGACTTTAATAGTGATTCCATAATCCGCCCACCTCCAAAAGGTGTTCTTCAGAAATCGTCTTATAATTTGAATGCCTCGAGCTGATCAACACTATAACATTGTAGAGGATTTAGCTCGTGCGCCTCGAACATGTTGGCATTGGAAGTCCTTCACCGTGTCCATTACAACATAAGGCACTATTACCCACCATTGGAGGCACGGGTCCTAAGGATTCTAACCTTTTCAATTTTTGATCTTGAGAACTTTGTTCCTCGCTCCCATCTCGTGGCATTCCTCGATCTGGTTAATGTGGATGGGGAAAACAATTCATAGGATTGTTTTTGATGAATGCAATTTGACCTCGCATCATGTATATCACTTGTTGGAAATCCATCGATCTCCTCCATTTGAGCCGCGTCCCGAAACAATTTAGAAGCTTTCACCCAGCGCAGGTTCTCGCCGTACGATATTCTCAAAGACCTACCCATTGTCTTGGAGAGAAAGATAGTGAACCCTGGAAGTGGAGGTGTTAGATTTAAACCCAATTATAACTCCTCTGGACGCAGCTTGGACCCATGCAATGCTTTGTGTTTTCTCCAACCTCTTCCATGTTCTTCGCTTCCTCATCAAGGGAATATTGTGACCTTCATCAACTCAATTTCTTCTCCTATGATTCTTCAACATGAAACATCTTCGTATGTCGGGAATACCTCTATCCCCTATGAGAACGTTGGGTTGTGCCTTTTAAAGGACTCGTCCTTATGGATTTTTTCACCCTACCCTCCTAATGTCACCACTATCCACATGATATCATCTAGTCATGATCCATGTATTGTTCCTAGTCCTGAATAGCTTGAAATTTTTTAGTGACATTATGCCTCAAGACTATAAAAAAATGTATCAGAAAGCATTCTTTGATTTTGAGGCTCTTTCCTCAAACTAACGAAAAATTGGTTTCTTCTCTCGACATTTATGCACAAACTTCCCCCGGTTTTTGCTTCTGATTCGATGATCCCTTGAAAGAGACATTCCCCAATTAACGAGTATGTCAGAGCCCTCTACAACACCCTCCAAAAAACCCCACTTCAAAAATTTTTCGGAGCCCCTTGAACTTAAAGAAAAACTAAGTAAGGAGTCCAGAAAGCTAAGTCGCTAGGTCGCAAACTTCATTTTCTTTGGAAAACCGCGAGCCCGCAACCTTGAGGTCGCAAGGTCGCAAGGTTGCGAGGTCGCATACCTCTCGGATCACCTGAATTGCGACCTCGTGACCTCATTAAATGCTCGCACGTGCGACCTTTTTATATAACGGAGGTCGCTAGGTCGCATTTTTCATATGCAGCGAATAGAAAGAAACAGCTCTGACAGGTCGACTGGCGTGCGATTTTCCCGGGTAAGTTGCCATTTTTCCTCCTGTTGTTTCATTTTTGGTTATTCTTGCCAAACCCATGCATCCCTCAGCCTTTAAATTGTCATTTGCCTCAACCATTGTTTGCATTTCTTACTTAGGGTTTCCTACTGATTTCAGTTTCCACCACATCTGCACAAATCATCACAATTTCTTGTCCAGTTTCTCATGGCTGCTTCCCTACTCCAAAATCTATTCCTTGACTATGTCTGGATCCATTTAGCCTTGCATTTTTCCAGTTAAGGAGAAAAACACTCCACGCCACGCGCGCCCAAAACCCCCCGGCAAGCCCTAGCGCGACTTGCGACCCCGTGACCTAGTTGCCATGTCGCAAGGTCGCATTCTCTCTGGTTTCTCAAAACTTGTGACCCGCGACCCAACGACCTAGTCGTAAGGTCGTAAGGTCGCATCCCTTCCATTTTTCGCAGTCTGCGACTTAGCGACCCCGCGAGCCAGTCGCAAGGTCGCATTTCCGATTTTTCCCGAAATCTGCGACCCCGCGACCCAGCGACCCAGTCACAAGGTCACAAGGTCACATTTTCATATTTTTTCACAATCCGCGACCCAACGACCCTGCGACCTAGTCGCAAGGTCGCAAGTTCGCACCTTGGCCATTTTCTTAAAACCTGCGACCCGCGACCCACTAGACCAGTTTTTCAATTTTGCCTATGTCCTAGTTGAAGTAATTGATAAACTGTAAGTGTTCTTGTATCATCATGGCGTCTTTATTATCTTGGGATTATTTCATGAAAATGATAGGTGAATTTGAAGCAGATTTGGAGTGTATACCTGTCCTCTTAGATTCCAGCGATATGGGGCCACTAGCGTCCCGGAAGAAAGACAAGCACGTGGCAGTGGAAGATATGGAGACAGACATGCAAATGTCCCCACCGTCGATATACAAAGATACCCTTTGCACCTTTTCCAAAGGGGACAACATGTGATGGTACCACGTGTACCAGGAGTTCGCCAAAACGGAATTCCCGGAAGACCTCCCCGATTGGGAGATATACTTAAATGTTAAAAGGTCCAAGCTCCATCTCACAGGTGCTCATCCGGAAATATTCCCATGCTCAAAGATGATGGTTTGGATCATACAGAAAACAGATCCCAAGAAGTTCATGATCAGAGATAGCGAAGGCAAGGCTTTTGCAACGCTAAAAGGCTCAGATGCCCATGTTTATTATTCTTTGCTAGAGCAGGAAGAAGATTTCACAGAAGAATGGGCCATTGTGCATGCATTTCCTGTAGTCGACACTATAAGGCAATGGTGGGAGGAGCCCGAGAAGTTTAAGGTCAAGAAAGACCAAGAATACCCAGTGGCGAGCCTCAGGAAAGTGTATAAATTAGTGGCTGCCCTGCTTTGTAGATTGTACGGGCGGCCAGACGCCACTACCTTCAACGGCTCATGGGAAACTATCATGGAGTACGTCACAGTGTATGGCACCCATTTCAACTGGGCAAAAATATTGATGACCTCCATTCACACAAATTTATCCTCGGCATTGGCGCCAGATGAAGGAATGCCTTCTGAATTTTATATGGCCTCTTATCTATTGGATGCTGTCTGTTCGAGATTTCACTTTGAGGGATGGGTACATAACTGTGATCCCAAACAGATCCGTGCCATTCATCTACAAACCAAGGTGTTTTTGGAATCCCAGTATAAAACAGACATAGAGCCGATCTCCCAAGTGTTCACCTTGCTCTATACAGAAAAATGTTCGGCCAAGACGCTCCCTGCATGTCCTTGCGAGCGATGGAGACACTTAGCAAAGTGGCACATTGGTTCCCCTTCGCCGAATATACAATCTTCTGAGTCTTTGGTTCGTTCAGGGCACCACATGCTCTGCCTCGTTTTGTTATAGACAAAGTGCTCATGCAGGAGGTCTGTTTCCAAATTTCGTCAGGTTTCTCCAGGGTCCTGTCCATAGGTAAGAAGAAGCCGTGGCTCGCTCTACCCCTCACTATCGGCGCATACATAGTTAAAGACTTCAGAGAGGTAGAGGCAGAGGGAGAAGAAATGAAAAGCTATCACTTTAGGGCTTTAGAATACCGAACATACGACCTGGAGAGGATAGTTCCTGAAAATTGCAAGAAGGCTAAATTCAAATGGAACTATCAGCATACTGAATGCCCGGGAGAGGATGAAAGAAGGAACTGGTACAATGCAGATAGACGATTTACTCTGGGGGTGGACCCTGGCTAAGAAGACCCGGATGACCAAACTTTGGAAGCAAGGGGTCGTGAATTAGGAGGTGCTTCTTCCTCTCTAGCTAAGAAGCCTAGGACCACTACAGGGAAAAGTACCTCTACCCAACAGAAAGAAATAGAGGCCAAAGCCCAGAAAGAGAGAGAAAATAAAATGAAAGAGGATGAGTATAAGTGCAAGAAGAGCTTAAGGGCAGAACATAAGAAGAAGCAGGCCGAGGAGGCCAAGAAGGAGAAAGAGAAAAAAGAAGTGGAGGCGGTAGCCGAACAGGAACTCAAGAAAGAGCTAGACAAAGTGGAAGCTCAGCAAGCCACAGCAGCTGAGAGGAAAAGGAAGGCTGAATTAGAAGCAGCGGCTGAATCAAAGCTCAGGCAGAGGAAAGAACATGAGAAGGCTGAAGCCGAACGCTGACAAAGGGAAGAAGAGGAAAAGAAAAAGAAACAAGAAGAGGATGAAATGTTGGAGGATATCGAGGTGTCTCCCCTTGACATACCTCTAGGCGGTACATGAGCCCCGCTCTCCGATGTCAGTTCCCCCAGGGGCAAGAGGAGGAGGTCTTCGACCTCACTAGGCTCACATTTGATTAGTTCTCTTTCAAAATTCAGCAAGAAAAGAGAAGGTGCCTAGCGCAAAATCCTTCCGCTGCATCCACAGTCGCAACCGGAAAAGACATAGTCCTTGATACCAAGACTAATCCTGTAATGATAGCATCGGCTGGTACAGCTTTCGCTGTAGCCACAGAAGAAAATGTGACTAGAATGAGTAGAGAAATCATTTCTCTACAAAATAGACTATAAGAAGCAGAGCAGCAGGGAAAAAGGGAAGAACAGGAAAGGGTGGCATTGAGAGAGGAAGTTCAACAACTCCAAACCAAAAATCTCCCTGTCAATGAAGTTCCGCTTGCGATTCTAAAGGAGTTAGACACATTAGAGGCAACCATGAGGCAAGTGTATGGGGAAATGTTCACCATAAAACAAACAATCGCCCCATTGGTAAGAGCGCAGGCAGAGACTAAGCAGAAGCACGAGTAGTTGAAAGAGGCCTCGACTGCCATGGACCGAATGATGGACTGGATAGCACGGTATCCCCAGGCCCCTGAGCATTTTCCAAAGAAGGATTGGATTCATACACATGATGCCAAAGTCCAAATCCGAATGAAAATACAGTCCAAGGATAAGCTATCCAAGGATTTGGACAAAGTAATGGCTGCCTACGAACACCTAATCAGCGACATCGACTCGATGCACACCCTTCACCACATTCCTTCATTGGGGACATTGGACGAGGCAAAAACCTGGGATCAGTTAGATCAAGAGATCCAGTCATTTCTGCAGCCCATGAGGCAAGCTGCTGTCACTCCTGATCTTGCAGCATCATGAGAAAACTTGAGCCAGTTGCTTGTCACGCCAGTATGGATTTACACCAAGCTCGCCTCTCTTTCAAACCAGATCTCACAAAAGAAGGAAACTCTAGTCCCAAATGCCCTGGAGTGCATGCATCGGTTGAAAGAGGAGGTTCCTCTAGTTTCCCCCATAGCAGCAGAGTATCAGACCTGGCAAGACTTCCTCAAAGGAAAGCAGATTGATGCCCCTGACCTCTCAATTGCGCGCTCATCTTCATAACTCAGTGGCAGTAGGTCGCAGGTCGCACTGCCCAGTAGGTCGCAGGTCACACTGCCCGGTAGGTCACAGGTCGCACTCACCAGCCAGGTCGCAGGTCGCAGTTTTCTCCTAGGTCGCAGGGCAACTCAACCGGTGGGTAGGCGAAGAGTCAGGAAGCCCAAAGGGCAAGTTTTGATCTATAAAACCCCCTCCAGGAAAAATGTAAGGGATCTTCTTTTTTTGGACTCAATAGCTATACAACATTGTATTGTTAGATAACACTCCTTTTGCATATGAATACAAATACCTGTTGAAACTCCTTTTGGATCTGATGTGTTTTGCTGTGCGAACACTATGAGTATTTCTATACAGTTTCAAAACATCTTGTGATTAATGAAACTGCACTCTTTAATGGCATCATTCATACATTATGGTTTCCTGTATTTGTGTTAATGATGTTCAGATTGATTGCTTGCATAATGGATGTTAATGAATTTGTTTATTAGCATTTCGTTGTATCTTTCGGGAATTAAAGGGGCATCTCGCCATAAAGAACTGTTTCTTTTGTGGTCAGAATAGCCTACAAGTATAACCCCAAAGACGTGTTGTTGACAACACCTCCTTCGGCATATATGCTTCATTATTTGTCTTGCTACGCATAGTGTTATATACGTGCTTAATGCATCAACCATGTATCTTGTATCATGTGAATAAGTGTGTGTCCGCAGGTTTGATCGAGTTATTTTGAGACCAAAGGGAAGGTGACTTAAGCGGTAGCCAGACCCCCACCCCGGACGGGATCCCTATTCCAAACGGTTCAAGGTCTGATTGGGACTTTCTATCGGGGAGATCCCCTACTATTGGCCGGACAATTTTTCCTGTCAATAGAATTGGCACTAGAAGGAGGGCCTGATGGCAGCCTCCCAGCATACAACCAACATTCCATCACAAACTCCCCATGGGGAGGTCATAAACGACGATGCTATCCCTCCTCCGTTGGAAGATATTCCAGGGGAGGAGGCTCCATATTATGAAATCACCAGAGAGCAGTTGAGAGCCTTGCGCCTAGCTGCCCGCAATCTCATTAGGGATTTGTGACATGCCCCAATCATGAGTTTCTTGACCCATACTAGGACCCTTGCTGAAAATATCACTCACAACGGTGCCCTGGTGAGTACCATACCCCAGTTGGTGAATCTCATGGTTGAAGACCTCGCCACCGCTATTCAGGGTGATGAACCGATCCCCAAGCTCCAAGGGGGTGAAGAGGAGGAATTTGGTACCACTGAACCTTTCCCCGACCCTCAACCCAACCAAGCCCAACCAAACAACAACCAGGCACACCCCCCACCTGGGGGAGGTGATGGGGATAGAGCCCGTAGGACTGAAGGTGAGGGGAATAGAGCCCGCAGAAATGAAGGCGAGGGAAATAGAACCCGTAGGAATGAAGGTGAGGGGAATAGAGGTCATGGGAATGGAGGTAGAGGAGATAGAGGCTGAGACTAGGGACACCATGCCAACTACCGCCGCCCAAACCCAAATAGGCCGCCTGTCCACAATTGGGGATTTCTTAGAGACATTGCCAACCGTGAGAGATATCAAGATGAACACTCTCGCCATGAGGGAGAAGCATCGGTGTCAGGTATGGGGAGTGAATCTGAGCATGAGTTTAGGCACCACCAGCAGGCTAGGAGAGTGCAACCACTTGCCTGGATGGCCCAGTCCCCATTAGATCTTTTGGGTCCCCTCCACGACCTGCCTAGGCACCCTGAGAAACATCTCCCCAAGTTTGATCCCGAGAAGGGCACCTTGGCCGAGGATCTTATAAGTGGCTTCTATCTTTCCCTGCAAATCATGAGGGTTCAAACAGATGACGTCGCCTGCCGCCTGTTTCCGCACACTCTTGAAAACAAAGCGACCACTTGGTACCGCTCCCTCCCAAGTGCCTCCATCACATCATGTGACCAGTTTCGTCGCGCATTCTTACAGAAATTTTCTGAGGACAAAACCCCTTCCATGCTCCTCACCGAGTTAAGTACCATTAAGTGCCATAAGAAAGAGAAAGTTAGAGACTTCAATCAGCGCTTTGCCACCATACTGCAAAATTTTCCCCCAAACCTGGCGTTGGACGACTCTATTACCATTGACTACTATACAAAAGCTCTCGCCAGGGATATCACTGTCTTCGTGAAACACGAAGCTCGACCCTCCCTTGCATCCAACTATGTAGCCACCCTCACTGTAGAAAGAGACATGCTTTCTATAGGAGCTATCGATCACGAGGGGAGAGATGACCACAAACCAATCGCAAAAAAGGGTCAGTCCTCCACGAAAAAAACCACAGATAAGGATAAAGACGCTTTTGACTTCGAGAGTATAGCAAAGACCCTAAAGCTATTGACAAATGAAGTATCTGACCTGAAGAGGAAGGGTATAGAATCCACGACTAGTGCCAAGGCACCTAAGCCCTTTTTCAGAAAGAGCAACCCCAACACCAACCGTCCTCTGTCTAACCCGAACACTGTTCTCAACGTGGAAGAGATAGGAAAATATAACTTCTGTTCGTTCCACCAGGTTGCCCACTCTGAAAAAACGTGCCCATAATTGATTGGCAGCATGACTGCAGTAGTAAACCAGCTTCTGGATGATCAAACTCTAGGGGATGCGGGGGAGGATGATGTTTCGGACCACGATGAAGACTTGCCCCCGGATGAAGAATCAGGGTCCTCGGTTCTTGCATTTGACGTTATCCGCGGGGAAAACAATATTACCGTCATTGATATCAACATGGCAGACAATCCTAAGGCCCCACCCGTAAGAAACTACAACATTAGGAGCAAAGGACCGGTCCCTGAACCATCCTTTGAGGAGAAGAAAAGGGCTTTCTTAAGGAAAATTCTGCCCCCAGGGAATGAACAACAAGCTGCCCCTAAGAAGCTCACCAATGACAACACCCAAGCCAATTAGAAGAGCAAGCTCCCAGTGGGGTCCCCCAAAACCACTACCGAGCCCTGTCCTCAATTTGATTCCACTTATAACATTGTAGAGGACATGAAGAAAACCAGAGCTAACATCTACCTCTACGAGCTTGCCCGCATCACAAATCAACGAGAACTCATTCTTAAAGCCTTCGCCAATACCCCAACCACTAAGCCTGTGAGAAATACATCCACGCAAGCCAGTCCGAGTGTTCAGTCCATTGTGAACGCCATCAATGAAAATTCTAGGGGGTCTACTCCTCCCTTCCTATTATCTTTTGAGATTTTTAACTTCAACGTGCATAACTGTCTAGTTGACTCCGGCGCGTCCATGAACGTCATGCCCCTATCTGTTTGTAAGAAGCTGAACATCCACCCGGAGAAAACTGACGCAAGGATCATTCAACTTGACAGATCTTAGGTTCCAGCTGTAGGAGAACTGAATAACATCATCATCCGCCTCTCGTCTGATTCTAGAGTCCACCAATGTATTGACATTGTGGTTGTTGACATTCCGGAAGCCTACGACCTATTACTTAGCAGAGACTGGTCCAGCAAGCTGCAAGGATATTTTTCCACCTATTGGTCCCACCTTTGGCTTCCGTACAAGGGCCGGAATAACCAAATCAGAGTTGAAAGCGAGCCATATATGAAATATACTGTGACTGATTTGGATGCTACTAATGAACCCATCAGTTTTTCCCACGAGGAGCTTGGCATGTGCTTCTTGGAAGCCATTTTCAGATGTTATCATCCTCCTCAGTCTCCATTAGATCCCGAAATCCAGTCTGAATTAACACTCATCGCGGAAGACCAAGCCACTCCCGTCTCACACCAAACTGAAGACCCGCCCCAAACTACAACCCCAAAGGAGCCAGAAAATGACGTGTGGACCCTGTACCATGACGGTTCCAAAACTCATGACGGAGCTGGTGCGGGCTGCATCTTGCTAGACCCTCAAAAGAGCAAATTCTTGATATCGTGTCGGCTTGAGTTCCAGTGCACCAACAATACCGCTGAATACGAAGCTCTAATCCTCGGACTCAAGAAGGCATTGGATTTAAAGGTAAGGTGCTTACAAGTCATTGGAGACTCCGAGATCATTACTCGGCAGGTACGCAATACCATTCATTGTTTGTCTCCACACTTAAAAGCGTATCAACAAGAGGTATGGCGTCTTATTTCTACTTTTGATGCGTTTGGAATTAAATCTGTTCTTAGAATGCACAATGCAGCAGCTGATACTCTGGCTAATGCTGCTGCTAGATTTACCCCTTTGAGGGATGGATTTTCTATTGAAGTTATATATAGACCCTCCATGCCAGATAATATTACTAACTTACGCATTTTTGATGATGATCAACAGATATTGGAATTTATGCTAAACACTGAAGTATTCAAAGACACGGAAATTGATGAGGTAGATCACGACCAAGCTTTGCAGGAAGAGCATAACCAACGCAAGGAGAACCCCATGCCCAAGGGGATAGTGTCACTTGAAAAGCTATTTGATCTGCAAAGACGATTCTGCGGCCCCCCAAATACCAAAGTACAAAGTTCCATCTTGGCTCATCGGCAAATGAACTTGGGATCAGATGAGAACCCGAAATTAATTAACCTTGGGAAAGATTGTACTGACGAAGATATGCAGGCCTTCATCCAACTATTTTGGAAGTATCGAGACGTATTTTCTTGGACATATAATGATTTACATACATACGATACTCGGATTATTCAGCACGTGATACCAATGAAGGAAGGCGTGAAACCGTTCCAACAGAAGCTCAGAAAAGTGCATCCCACTTTGGAACCGATGATTCTGAAAGAACTTAAGAAGCTGTTGGATGCACGCATCATCTTCAAGGTTCGTCACTTCACATGGGTGTCAAATTTGGTCCCAGTACGGAAGAAGTCTGGGGAGATTCACTTATGTGTGGATTTCCGGAATTTGAATCGGGCCTCAAATAAAGACAATTACCCGGTGCCACCTATGGAACAAATATTGCAAGTTGTGTCTGGATCCGAGATGTTCTCCTTATTGGATGGGTTCTCTGGTTACAACCAGGTGCTGGTAGCTGAGCCGGACAGACTGAAAACTACTTTTCGGACCAAATGGGGGACGTTAGCTTTCAGGCGCATGCCTTTTGGATTGATAAACGCGGGGGAAAATTTCCAACGGGCCATGGATATAGCTTTCTGTGGTATGATAGGACAGAGCGTGGTAGTCTATTTGGATGGTGTCACCGTGTTCTCAAAACATCGAGGCGATCATTTACACCACCTCAAACAAATCTTCGAGAGGTGCAGGAAGTACGAGATTTCACTTAACCCGAAGAAGAGTGTTTTCGTTGTGGCGGAAGGAAATTTGCTGGGCCACATTATAACTAAGCAAGGAATTGTTGTAGATCCAAAGCGGGCGAAAGCCATTGCCCAGATTCCCCCCCCCGAGCAGTAAGAAAGCAATGCAATATTTCCTGGGGAAAATCAATTTTGTCCGTAAATTCATATTGGATTTCGCCCAGATAGTCAAGCCATTGCAAGGAATGATAAAAAAGAATGCAGTGTTCAAATGGAATCTGCTAGAGAAGGAGGCCTTCGAAAAAATCAAGCACGCTATAGCTGAAGCTCCATCCCTCCAAGGTCCAGACTTTAGCAGAGGCTTTATCCTGTATACTTTCACTTCAGATTCATCTCTTGCAGCAGTCCTCACGCAGAAAGACAACAACATTGATGAATGGCCCATATCCTTCATGAGTACTGGTTTACAAGGAGCGGAGTTGAACTACCCTGAAATCGAAAAGCAAGCTTATGCAGTCTACAAGGCGGTCAAAAATTTCAGGCCATACATTTTGAAAAACCATGTAATGGTCTTCGTCCCTCATCCGACTGTCCGCTCACTGTTTGTGCAGCAAGAGTTAGGCGAGAGGCGAGGTAACTGGGTGGCATGCCTGCAAGAGTATGATTTAGAGTTCAAACCAGCACACACCATTAAAGGACAAGGATTATGCTAGATGGATGCGGAGGCTGCAAGTTCACATGGAGTTGAAGAAGAGTGTTGGGAACAGGAAATCGACATGTATCAGAGTGACCACGTGCCTCAGCAGACAAGCCCTTCTTGGTACTCTAACATTTCAGGATACTTAGCCCAGGGCATCCTAGACCCTACCCTAACTGCCCGGAAGAAACGCGCGATAAGACTCAAAGCTGCATCTTATCAGCTGATCCAGGGTAAGCTTTTCAAGAAACATTACGATGGAGTCATGCTATGCTATTTAGAACATGATGAAGTGCATAAAATCTTGATCGAGCTGCACGACGGACCAGCTGGAGGTCATTTTGCAGGTGATACCACCGCCCATAAGATAATGCGCGTGGGATACTATTGGCCAACCCTTTTCAGAGATGCGCATGCATATGTCCGGAAGTGCATTTAGTGCCAGAAATTCGCAAACTGGGAAGCGTGGCCAGCTGCCCCCTTATTATCAGTAGTAGTGGAAGAACCTTTTCAACAGTGGGGCTTGGACATGATTGGCGAAATCATACCTCACTCTTCCAAGCAACACCGGTATATTCTCACAGCTACCGACTATTTCACCAGGTGGGTCAAAGCAGCACCTTTACGCCAAATCAATGATCAAGAGGTAATAGAATTCGTTACTCATTCCATCATCACCAGGTTTGGCGTTCCAACTTCCTTGGTTTTTGATAATGCAACTTACTTTTCATCTTTCAAATTGTATGATTTTGCTCTGGAAAATAGTATTGTTCTTAAACATTCTGCGAATTATTATCCTCAAGGAAACGGGTTAGTTGAGTCAACCAATACAAATCTTATCCGCATCATTAAGAAGACTTTGCTGTCCCACTAGCGCAACTGGCACAATGCCCTTCACAATGCACTTTGGGCCGACCGTGTCATGCCCAAGTCCTCCCTAGGCACCTCTCCATATTTTCTCGTGTATGGAAAAGAAGTTGTTCTTCCTCCCCATTTATCTCTCCTTGCCCTTTAGCTGTCACAAGAATGTCATGGTACCCCATGCCCTACCTTGCAGACTCGGATCGACACCCTATTGAAGTTGGAGGAAAAAAGAAAAAATACCTGGGAAAAGTTCGCCATCCACCAATGCCGAATCAAGAGATGGTTTGATAGAAAATTTGAAGGGAATAAAAACTTTGAGCTAGGGGATCTAGTCCTGAAGTGGGATAAAGCCCACGAAGAAAAGGGAAAACATTCCAAGTTCCAAGCACTATGGAAAGGTCCTTTCCAAGTTAAGGAGAAATTAGGTCCCCACACATTTAGACTGCAAACTCTTTAGGGGAGAGTCGAGGTCCTCCCGGTAAACGGGCACGACCTCAAACATTACTTCACTTAGTATCCCTTAGAGGGCTATCTTGTCCTTGTATCATAGTTTCCGTTTTTGTCCTTTTGTCAAAAAACTAAAAAAAATAAAAAAAATAATAAAAGACAGAGGGACTTGTCAGAGCCATGCAATAGGCACACTGCAACAGGTTCTATGCTGATGGAAGGCCTTCTCTTGATAGACACAAAGGTGGTAAAAGATTGCTTGTTACCAACACCTAAAGGCAGCATATGATCTAGCTCAAGTCATCAAGCAGGGAGCCCACCTAGCAAGTTTGAGAGGGTGTCTGCAAAAGAAAGTGTGATGCAGTGATAACTAGATCGGAAGGGAAAAGAGGTACTCCATGCCACGTCAGGGCATCCGGGAAAAACCAAATTCCTCATACCAGACCAGGAACAACCTTTCTGCAAGCAAAATAAGTTGGGATCCCTCATCCGCCCAGGCAAAAATTTCCCATCTCAAATAAGTGCCACGAGCACATTTAAATAAGTGCCTCAGGCACATTCAAAATAAGTGCAATAGCACACTAATAAAGGGTAAAGGATTGAGAAAGGATTCCTGCACAGAGAGGTGATGTAACGACTCCGCCGGGGTACTGACCAGGCTTGCTGGCAGCGGAGCAACGTTCACGATTCCTAGGCAGTGACTCCGCCGGGACCAAAAGGTTCGCTGGCAGCGGAGCGACACGATCAGGACAAAATAACCGTACCGGACCCTGTAGCTGCCTGGAGATCTCCAAACCTTTCGGTCTGGAGACCTGAAGAAATGAAACTCGATTAACCAACGCCCAAACAAGCAAGCAGGCTGAGCAACCTCGCAAGGTGCCAAAAGGCTAGGCGGTGTTGACCTTAAGGTAAAAGGAACAACTAGCGATGACCCCTCCCTCCCCCCTCCAAGGCTGACTATCGGCAAAGACTCTGAGTTTGTCTAGTGAATCGCCATTTTTTGTAGCCTCTACAACACCCTCAAAAAAACCCCACTTCACAAATTTTTCAGAGCCCCTTAAACTTAAAGAAAAACTAAGTAAGGAGTCCAGAAAGCTAAGTCGCTAGGTCGCAAACTTCATTTTCTTTGGAAAACTACGACCCCGCGTCCCGGAGGTTGCAAGGTTTCAAGGTCGCGAGGTCGCATATCTCTCGGATCACCTGAATTGTGACCTCACAACCTCATTAAATGCTCGCACGTGCGACCTTTTTATATAACGGAGGTCGCTAGGTCGCATTTTTCATATGCAGCGAATAGAAAGAAATGGCTCTGACAGGTCGACTGGCGGGCGATTTTCCTGGGTAAGTTTCCATTTTTCCTCCTGTTGTTTCCTTTTTGGTTATTCTTGCCAAACCCCTGCATCCCTCAGCCTTTAAATTGTCATTTTCCTCAGCCATTGTTTGCATTTCTTACTTAGGGTTTTCTTCTGATTCCAGTTCCCACCACATCTGCACAAATCATCACAATTTCTTGTCTAGTTTCTCATGGCCGCTTCCCTACTCCAAAAGCTATCCCTTGACTCTGTCTGGATCCATTTAGCCTTGCATTTTTTCAGTTAAAGGGAAAACCACTCCACGTCGCGCGTGCCCAAAACCCCCCGGCAAGCCCTAGCGTGACTTGCGACCCCGCGACCTAGTCGCCAGGTCGCAAGGTCGCATTCTCTCTGGTTTCTCAAAACTTGCAACTCACGACCCAGTGACCTAGTCACAAGGTCGCAAGGTCGGATCCCTTCCATTTTCCATAGTCTGTGACTTAGCAACCTGTTTGGTCAATTTAGTGTGTCCTAAATTACTGCATTTAATTTGTCAATCCGGGAATCGTAAGCTGATGAAGTGCGGCGCACTATATGTGCAAGATAACCTATTTCTTAACTTTTTACAGGTGAATTTGAAGCAGATTTGGAGTGTATACCTGTCCTCTCAGATTCCAGCGATATGGGACCACCAACGTCCCGGAAGAAGGACAAGCACGTGGTAGTGGAGGATACAGAGACGGACATGCAAACATCCCCACCGCCGATATACAGAGATATCCTTTGCACCTTTTCCAAAAGGGACAACATGCGATGGTACCAAGTGTACCAGGAGTTCGCCAAAACGGAATTCCCAGAAGACCTCCCTAATCGGGAGATATACTCAAATGTGAAAAGGTCCAAACTCCATCTCGCAGGTGCTCATCTGGCAATATTCCCATGCCCAGAGATGATGGATTGGATGATACAAAAAACATATCCCAAGAAGTTCGTGATTAGAGATAGCGAAGGCAAGGCTTTCGCAATGCTAAAAGGCTCTGACGCCCATGTCTATTATTCTTTGCCAGAGCAGGAAGAAGATTTCACAGAAGATTGGGCCATTTCTCATGCAGTTCCTATAGTCGACACTATAAGGCAATGGTGGGAGGAGCCCGAGAAGTTTAATATCAAGAAAGACCAGGAATACCCAGTGGTGAGCCTCAGGAAAGTGTACAAATTACTGGCTGCCATCAACTTTGTTAGTGAATTCTTCAAAAAAAATCTTTTCTAAATGTCATGTGACATGTTGCTCCTGAATCTAGCAACCAATCATCTCTCCATGAAGTAAATGAAACATCAAATAGGTTTTCAGTTACTCCATTGTTACAATGTGCTAGAACAGAATGAGCTGATTCAGGTGCTTTACCTTTGTCTTTGTCATTAGTTTTACCTTTGTCTTGCTTTCTTTGCTGCTCAATTTTCTCCCAATGTGTGTCAGATTGTCTGCCCCCCTTTTCTCTGAAGTTTCTTCTTCCTCTTCTTCTTCTGCCATCTCTTTCTCTGGATGAATCTGAAGCATGTTTCTTTTCTCTATGTGCCAAGTATGCAGCCTCTTTAGAAGATGAAGGGACTGTCATCTTATTTTGAAGGAGGGAAAAAAAAAATTTGCTGGAAAATTTCTCTTGAAGGAGAGAAAACAAAAAAAAATCTTTGCTGGAAAAGATACTCAATTTAAAAGGGAAAAAACTCTTGCTAAAAACACTGATTCTGCACCAAAAAAAAAAAAAAAAAAATTGTTGTGTTTGAAGAAGGATTGTATATATGTATTGAAAATGTGGAGGCGGTATATTTATATGACAGAAAATGTGGAGGCGGTATATATATATATATGACTGTATTAGAAATAGCAAATGTGGAGGCGGTATGACAGAAAATGGGGGGGCGGTATATATATATGACCGTATTAGAAATAGCAAATGTGGAAGGGTCGATTTGGTAAGGCGCAGTGAAGGGTATTATATATGTAGTGGAGGGCGTATGACAGTGTGAAGGGGAGTGGTATTATATTATTAAAAGCGGTATGGAATGTATTAAGGGCGGTATGGAGGGGCGGAAATATGAACAGTGGCAGCGTGCAAAGAATGTATTACAACAGTGGTATTGAGGGCGGAATATTATAACGCAGACAACGTATTATGAATCAATGGACGGTGGTAATATATGGTGGGAGCGTTGTATTAACGTATGGAAGGGCGGTATAGAATGGTTGTAAGAGCTTGTGAGCAGATGGAGCGGCAAAGGGCGTGGGAAGACTGAGTATCGACAGAGGGGTCGGACGCGTAGAGGGTGGGAGGCGTGGGTAGGGTTGTGGATAGGTGGAGTGACTGGGGGTGTGGATGGGCGGAGAGGGATCAAGCGGCATTAGGTGGTATGGGCCGGCGTTAGGAAGGGCTCGGATGGGGATGCGAGGGAGAGGTGAGTGTTGTTGCAGGTCGAGGGGAACGTGTGAGGAATTACTGTAAGGAGGAAATTGCAGGAGAGAAGGCTTGAGTGGCGTTTGAGTGTGGTGAGGTGCATAGGGAATGGATTCAGTATACGCAGAGATGAGGAAGAGATGTGAGGGGTTAAGAGTGTACGCAGAGGGAGGTGGTCCGCGCAGGGTTGGGGTGAGTGCAGCTGCATGAGGGGGTTGGGGAGTTAGGGCGTGGGGATGGCCGAGAGGCCAAGTTGGGGAGTGCGTAACTTTGAATGTTAAGCTGTAGATTGGTGAATGCGTGGATTGAGGGCGCTGGTGAGGGCGTTAAGTCTTGCAGGGAGGAAGAGAGGGACGTAGAGGAATTAAGGTGTTGGGAAAGGAGAGCGGGAGGCTGTTACAAAATTTAGGAATGGGATCTTTGCAGGGTTGCAGAGGGGGCTGCAATTTGCAATGTTTCAGGAACTGCAGGATTGCAGAGTCTTCAGGAGCTGCAGGAGCTGCAAATGTCAGAGCTATGCAGAGATAAAAAAATGCAGAATAACAGTATAGCAATAAGTAGGAGCAGCAAAAACTATTATTAAAAACTGACTGAGCAAAGGAGAGGGAGTTACACCACAGGCAAAAATGCCAATAGTGGGACTGGCTTTGATACCATGTCAAACCAAGAGGTAACTCCTCAAATCAGAATGTGTATTAGCTGAAGAATGCATATGTATTTATACATGGAGGTGAGGCTATTGGGACTCATCTCCCAATGACTCTTGGCCTTCCTTATTTCCTACTATTATTTATTATACAAAATTAAATATCCACACCCATCCCATAGGATTAGGTGTCAACACCTTAGAAGTCAAACTCTCAATTAAACAAAAGAAATTTTAAAATATACTCCTCTCAATTTATAATTTAAAACTCATTACTCACCAGAGTATTTTATTAAATAATAATTAATATTTTTATCAAATTCTAAAAATATAATAATATGAAACATTAATCTGTTTATACTAAGAAGATACTTAGCCCCAAGGGATAGCTTAGTTGGTCTAGTTCTTGTTGCAAAGTACCTGGCCTATCCAGAGGCCATAGGGTCAAATCTCCTCCACGCCCTTGGGGTTAGCCCTTTCTAGTTTTGTCGACATGTCCCCTCTTGTAGATTCATGTGGATGTAGCGATCCCCTCCTGTAAATTCATGTGGATGCAGCGACAACTCATGTAAGAACTACTATAGATTCATGTGGATGTAGCAACCACTCAATATCCTATTTCTATAGATTCATGTGGATGTAGTGACCACTCACTGTCCTACTCTAAAATTTTCCTGTGAATGTAGCAATACAAATACAACAACACCATAGAATGGGGAGACGATCATCAACGCTACTCCTATCAACATGGCTAGTAGAAATTCATCTCCAGAACATCCAGTTATTGTTCTGGACGAATGAATTGGCTTCACTTTCTGCTATTTGGACTTGTGTCTCCCAAGGTTTTTTTATTTATATGTGTTTGTGTGTTATCTATTTGTCTCTTATGTCATTATTTTTATCAAGTTCACATGAATCATGGTTTATAAATGTTCTTGGAAATGATTTTTGTAAGATGGCCAATTATCCAGGCTACCATTTTATCACTTCAATATTTGTTGCTTGTAAATTTTTGTCATCCTTTATGGAAAAATTGGTATCCATTTTTGGTTTTGGGGTGTCATTAAGCTCTCTAATGGTGGTCTAGGCCCATAAAATGTCTCAGGGAATCTCAGTTGTAATCAATTTTTCTATTGAATATCAATAGAAAAATTTGGTCGGATTTACAAAAAAAAAAATTCAGACCAACAAGATCCTGCAAAGAAGAATTCCCATAAGCACATGTTTCATTGTTTCGAATATCAAATTGAAATGGCACAATGTACAGGTAAAGCCACTTTTTCCAATGTAACCTTGGAAGGGAGATCTTAACAATTCACCAATCAAGCAAATGTTTCGATTTTATATGATACTCTAATCAACAAAACACCATGTAATCAACTAGACACCATGCAATCAATGAATCCAAAAAAATTCTTCATTTAAAATCCACCGTACATTACAAATTTGTCAAAATGATTTTCAAACTCACACTCAAAGGTGTAGATTTGACAAATGTAGTTCTCCCGACACATCTGGTGCTTTGTCTCAACGCAAAGCTATTGGGAGAAAAATATTTGCATTGGACAAAAGGGACCATCACTTTACAATCGAACTGTCATTCATCAATGTCCATTAGATGAGTCCATCACTACACTAGAAGCATGTATATATAACATACATAGGGTTTGTCAATTTTAGGATGAAAAACTTTATTTATATTATTTTCAAAGAAGATATAAGTTGAAAATTTAGATGTGAATGGCATAACAATATAAAAAATAGTAAA
Source organism: Pinus albicaulis (assembly GCA_034641835.2). Classification (NCBI taxonomy): domain Eukaryota; kingdom Viridiplantae; phylum Streptophyta; class Pinopsida; order Pinales; family Pinaceae; genus Pinus; species Pinus albicaulis. The sequence goes on along the minus strand of JAXQQM020085890.1, from coordinate 173,004 downwards.
ATGAAATAATAAAAGGGATCTCAAATTTTAATAAAAAGGATCTCACATATTAACATGAACAATTTCACATAGAGAATTTGAAAACAATATATAAATATTTTAAAATTGGATTTATAAATTGTTTATAATTTATATTTTTTACACACCCTAAAACCTATCATAACTCATTTGTTAAATTAGTAGTGAAGATAGTCATCATTGATTTTTATCCACCAATATCTACATTTACTAATCACCATTATTCAAGGAAAACTAAGCCACCTTAACTTATTCCTAAAAATCCTTAAAGAGCAAACTTTCATTCCTACCACTCCTACCAAGTGCCTCTTAATCTTAGCCATTAACAATAGAGAAAAGTATCCTAATTATTGAGAGTAGCCTCCTCAATTTTAGTGGTATGCTGAGTATCATCGATCCTTCCTCCTTTATCCCTACAAACTATGAAATTTGCAATAGGGCCACCATGAGGCACCACTGTTTTCCAAAGAGGAATTACATTCTTGACATGAAGCGACAAATCATGCAGAGACGAAGTGTTTCTATTCACCAACAACACTCATACAGAGACTTGACGGTAACCCCAAAACACAACCGGGTACGCGTCGCTCATGCCCCCAGACAACAGACTTGAGCAGTTTCACAAATGCAATTAGAAACAAAACCCTCCTTATTCTTGGCAGTAGAAATACGCCCCTAGAGGGAAAACCTAAATGTCATCTTACCAAACTGGGTATCAGAGAAGACTCTACCCCCCAAAGTGTCATTGTAAGCCATGAATTCAATTTCATGGGATTATCGGGCCAAGCTATGGAGGTTGAAAATAGGGCAGAAATGTTGGCTTGCATTATTAAGGCCATAATTTGGAAAATTTTGAAAATTGATATCTCTGCAATGAATAGGGTAAATCGAAATGAGAAAGTAGCAACCATAGTCCAGTAAGTGATAAACAGGTTTGTGATAATGACATGCAGAGCCACTAGGAGGACATGCAAAGCCAGTTGGAGGACATGCAGAGTCAATTGGAGGACATGTAGGGTCATTCAAATAATATAACAGGTAAGATAAGGTGGGCTTCATGGTTTCCAAAATATTAGCTCCTACCACCTCAAAAACATACATCATGCCCAATAAATTAGAATTGTCACGACCCACATCAATCAAACAGAAGAGGCAAGCAAACTGGAATTCATGAAAACTGACCAAGACGAGATTACCATACTAATATAAATCCTAGTACTCAAAACATCCAGATTTCCAAGGTTTAACCACCGTAACATTCCATGCAGAATTCAATAAACCAGCCCAAAACCCAGACATCACAGTAAAACCACGATGATTCTCATATCTCCCATACGCAGAAAACATAAATAAAGCCAATTAACGAATGCCTTCCCTTAGCACATCAACGGAGATACTAATAATGATGCTAAGAACATACCCGGAGAAGCACCACGCAACCGTTTTCAAAACCTTCTCTCGTTCGCCAGGATCTTGTTCTACTCCTTGCTCAACAGATAATAATGAGATCAACTTACCAACCTTAACATACCTTACCTTCCTCTAGTGCCGGCACTTTTTCCAAGCCTTATCTGAAAGCATGAGCTCTCTGCCACCCGTATTAAATGTCGTCATTATACGGCATGGGTGGTACCACCCATATTCCTCCTTGCTTGTCAGCATGCTCTCACCGTGTGGTCCGCACGGTCTCGTGCCACCTCGCACCTTGCACTAGACACCTGACAACCCGATCAAGGAATTTGTCTCTTTAATTCTAAATCACAATTGAAATTTGGATTAAAAAGGAAATGAAATAAAAACAATTTCAAAATACTTTTTAATGCATATGCTTTATCTAATAATAACGGAATCCAATGCTATGAGTTATAAAGGGTATAAAACATTACAAATTCATTTTAAATTATTGTTTTTAAGATGAAGATTGACATTGTATATTTTTTATTTATTTAATATTAATATTGATTTATAATGCTTATTTGTGTTAATACTTTTTAGCTTTATATTAAGTAATAATTAGCATAATTCTAAGGATTAGTTTAATTTGTCTAGTTTTTATTGTTAAAAACACTTTGTTAATAGGGGTCATGGGGTTAATTCTCTTAGACATTCTTGGGTTAGTTTTGCTAATGAGACTGTGAGAAGTGATCCCTTTGGGTGGGTTAGCCTACATAGTTTTCATGGAAGTAGTGGCCAGCTATCTCCAGTCTTGAACCACACACAAAAAAGTAACAATTAGCCCTTATTTATATAAATTAAAATGATTGAGGTTGTTCAATATTTATAGACATCAAATCATCATAGGCATAAAAACGCTTCATGATCTATCTGTATTCCATTGACAAAAAATTAAAGAAAATTTATTAAATTATAACTTTATTTTAACTTATTATTTTTATTATAAAAATGTGTGATAAATTTCTTAAATATAGAGATTAGTAACTTGTAAATATATTTTGTTCTAATATTATGGGTCAAAACCATGACTTATTAATACTACATGTCCAAAATAAATATACTTATTAAAATAATAACACATTTAACTTTTACTAAACCTTAAAACACATTATAATGAAATTCATATATTAAATTAAAAAAACATAATCAAGATTTTATACATTTAACTTAGGTTAAAGCCTAAAACACATTAGAGTGAAACACAATATATTAAATTAAAAAAAATTTATTTTTTTATTATATATATATATAATAAATTTCAATTTTAATATACTCTTTTTTCAAATTTCAAATAAATAGTTTTATGATCAAATTTTTTATTAATAAAATAAAACTACAACCTTAAAAAAAATCAATAAAAAAATAATCATAATAATAAATTAAATATATTCCATCTCTAATCAGGGCTTTACATAATTATATTATAAAATATAAATCAAATAAATCACATCTCATATTAAAAATAAATAACTCCAACTTTTTATCAATATTTTTAATATAATAATAACTTAAATTTATTCAATAATTTACTATACCTCTAAATATATCTAATATTACGATAATAACCATTTTTCAAAAAAATCACATCTTACATTACTTTCCATTTTCAAATAAACTTTCCTTGTGAACCAATCTCCTTGCTCAAACACCCAAGGTATTGTGAACCAATCTCCTTACTCAAAAACCCAAAATGTATAGGACTTTCAAATCCTAGTACTATGAACCAACCTCCTTACTCAAAAACCCAAAATGTATAGGACTTTCAAATCCTAGTACTATGAACCAATCTCCTAGCTCAAAAACACGAAGTATTGTGAACCAACCTCCTTGCTCAAAAACCCAAAATATATAGGACTTTCAAATGAATTTGTGATGATTCTTTTATTATCGTTAATTATATGGATTGGCAAATTATTTTATTATTCTCAGAATTCATGCTTTTTTTATTCATATTGTTTTGAGAAGATTTTCCTACAAAATTACATTTATAAATTAATAGTTGATGTGCTTTGAATCACACAATTTGGATTTAGTTCATTATCAGAATTAAGATAAAAAAATATGATGACAACACATAAAATATTAAATAAAATAGAAATAAAATAAAATAAATAAAGAAAGAAAAAAGAAAAAATATAATTACTAAATTAATTATAATCAATAAGATTTTAGCATACTTCGGATGCGGATGTTGGTTCGGAGTGATGGGACTTTAGTCCCCTGGCAGATCCCGAGGGCGCTCGCATGTTGTGGCCATATGGCCCCCTACGGCGTCATTACTCATGCAATAACTATGCCAACCTGCACTGCATTCATACCACTCGTCGCGCCTTTCTACCACCTCGCCTCGCTGGTTCAGTTTGTTATGGCTTTCGTTCAGGAGAATTCGTCTGGTCTTTGTGTTTTATGCGGCCCTCCATCTCCTGTCTGTGGAGCTTGCCCTCCAGCTTGTGCAGAACCGAATGCACGCACCCAAACTGGGCGACGTTGCTCCATCCTCAGCGGTTTGGAAACTCTTCCAGGTTTCCACTTCACCCAGAGTAACCTCTGTCATTTAACTTCTTGTTTGCCTTCTCAATTGGTTGATTTTCAGAGGTCTTCGTTGAATTCCGCCTGCTCCTTCTGCCCCAAGCACTCCTGGCAAAGCTCGGCGACGATGCCTCGACTTAGGCAACGAATGCGTTGTAGGCGAGGAACAAGCAGAGGGCGCTCTTCCCACCCACGCCCTTCCACCAACTCGACCTCTGACTCTTCTGCGGAAGACGTCGTTTGGAGCCTGCATTCGGACTCTAAGCGTCAGAGGGGCCGCTCCTACCATCCTGGGGGCACCCTCTTTGCTTCGCCTTCGCACCCTCCTCCTCCAGTCTCTCAGCCAGCCTCCCCTGCTTTTAATATGCTTGCCAACCCAACCCTCCGCCAGTCCTCTCAAAGGGTGGAATTCCGCTTCGACTGTTCCCTGGATAAGCCTGTTCTCACTGCTTTTATTACTGTTACTGTTTGCGAAGAATCTGCTAGCTCGGCTCCTACTTCTGCACCTCGCCCTGCCCATACTCCTCCTGCCCCTCAGCGCTCTCAGGCAAAAAATGATGTTCCGGCTCCTGCTGCGCCCACTGGCATTGGGCAATCCATCCTTGGAAAGGAAAACTTGCAGGTGGACTTCTTCAGTAAGGATGGCGCGCCAGAGAAGGACAATGACGATGGAGAAGACGAGTTGGTTGCAGGATCGTGGAAGAACCAGAGTCCCCAACTCCTGAACAGTGACTTCGATTTCCCTCATCGTGCTATGGTACAGATATTCGACCTCATGGAAGAATTTTTTGGTTTTTTGAATCTATATTCAGCTGTAAAAGTTGTAGGCTATTTTAGTTTACTGTCTCTTGTTAAATCACAATGCATGTACTATTTTACCGGTTTCCCTCCTAAGGGTGGTGGACTTTCTTTCAAAAGAACTGGTTTCCCACTCTGGGCAGTTTAGTTGTTTATGTTAAGCTTGGACATCAAGCCCAGTTCTCAGGCTAACACAACTGAAACTGGCACAGTTTTGTACTATTATGTTTTATAAATAGAATTAGTTTTACTGAGAAAAAAAAAAATTAGCATAAAATATTAAAAATAAAATAAAATTAAAGTTTAAATAATTAAAAAATTAACCAAAATAATTAATAAAAATACATATTCACATATATGATTGTAGATTGTTTTTTAATAAAAAAAAGAAAGAGAATCCATATAGATATATATTATTGTGAACCACTCCATTTGTTAAAAAGGGTCGTACATGCTTCACCTCCATTTGACTTGGTCCGATATTTTTTTTAGTTTGTGGTTAACGTGATTAATCGTGATTTAGCTTCTAAGAATCCGTAATCCACATGCACCAGCACTAAACTCTGATCATAGACCAGGATATATTGGGATTCCTAAAAAGCATTAAACAAAATATGCAAGGAATACAATCAAATAAAAAAAAAAATTAAAATTGTTCAATTCCGTTCCATGGGTTATGAGGCAACATTAAATTTTTTTGCAGTTAACTTCTATAACCATGGAATTCATTTGAACAGCTTTCAGATTGACCAATCTTTAAGTGCAACAACAGAAGAAATACATAAATTTTTATTAAAATCATTCATATATCCAAACTAGGTTATCTCTATTGGACTTCACCTAAAAATATATCCAATCACTACAACACAGATTCCTGTGTATAACTCAGATTTAGCCTTTCAATTGGGAAGGTGGAAATGGGAAGGTGGAAATGGATTAAGCATTATAAAAAATATTGTTTTAGAAGGTGGAAATGGATTAAGCATTATAAAAAAAATTGTAAAATCCAAAATTTGAAAATATTTATCGAAAAACAGCAAGTACAATACCATTGGCGGCTTTTGTTTTGATGTGGGCGTGGTATATGGAGCCCGCAAATTTCCATGTGGGGTAAAGATGGAAAAGAAAAAAAAAAATTTCACAGAATCTTGTTATTTTTCAGTATTTTGATTATGGTTGAATATTGTTTTAGAAAGTGGAAATGGATTAAGCATTATAAAAAAAATTTGTAAAATCCAAAATTGAACTTTCACAATAAAAATGGTAAAATCCAAAATTTGAAATTTAACAGTTGTAATCGGATTTACCAAATTTTATCAAAATATTATTTTCCACATAAATTTGAACACGTTTGATATCGCGAATCTGGAAGCGAAAACCGAACCAGCACAAGCAACCACGAAAAGACACTCAACGTGTCAGCAGCCATACTCATCTTCTTGTTTTGTGCGTTATTTAAGCTACAGAAATGACTAGACTGACCGTAACAGTGAATTGTAGGAAAACAATTATTGAAAATTAAAAGGGAGTCCATGTCCAGATGATGATAGTGCCAGGGTTGTTAGAAAGGGGAAAGTTGTCAAAAAAATTTCCATTTCATTGTGAATAGTTCTGTTTGGTTTGATAACTCAGGATGTAATGCTTTTTATTTTTATTATTTTCTTTAAATAAAAAGTTATAGAACAATATTTTATATTTATAAATTTTGTTGAGTAATTAAATAATTATAAAAATTAAAATTTAACAATGTAATATTTTACTAATAATGTTTTTTTTTTAAGAGAGTTATATATATATATATATATATATTTTCCACAGAAAAAAGTCAGTGATTTTTTATTTAAAAAATAAAAAGTTACATGTAGCAGATGCACTTAAGCATTTTCAGACAATTTCCTATAGGGCTCATGTGCTTGGGCACACAATGCAGCGTAGCAGGGCTACCATTGCATTTGGAAAAAAAGAAGAAAAAGAAAAGAAAAATGAGTCGAGAGAGGGAGGGAAAGAGAAAAATAGATTGATGACCCCTAGAAATAGGCCACTGCTTCCAGAGAGTGAGTAAAAGAATCACAGCTCAGGTTTTCCTCCCCTTCTTCTTCTCAACCTTGCGCCACTCGCCCTGGGATGGCGAAATCGTTGCAAGGACTAACTGTTTTTTTGCTGTCTGGGTACCTGTGTCCTTGTCTGAATCTGAGGTGTCTAAGGAGTGGTGCCGTTTGATCCCTCTGGTACTCAAGTCCTTGCTAGTCTTTTGTGCCTGAATTGGATGAAGTTGAGAATCCTTGTTAGCTGATATCTCTTCCCTTTGGATCTGTTGTCACTATGTAGGTGCAATATTCTCTGTGGGAGTAATTTCCTCCTCTGCTTCTGATTCATCCTCCTCTGAGTTAGGAGGGGGGTATTGCCACCCTTTTCTTTGTTTCCCTTTTTGTTTCTTCTTACTGTTTACTTTCTTAGCTTCTGGACATGTACCTTGCAAATGCCCTGTCATCCTACATATTCTGCATCTGAATGCAGTGTTTTCGTAATCTAATCCTTGCAGCCATTTCTGTTGCTTGTAGATCAACTTAATATTTTTCGACAGTCCTTTACTTAGATTGACTTCCACGCAGATGCGTGCAAAAGTGTAGATCCTCTCCTCAATTCTCTCCAGATCTATTTTGATGTATTTCCCTATGCTGTTTCCAATTCCCTCCAGGACCCGTTCACTCGAGAAGTGAAGGGGAAGGTTATATAGCCGGACCCAGACCGGCATTCTGGAGACAATCATGGTGTTTGGATCAAAATTTGGAAACCATGGGGTCATAAAAAGACCCGTTGTTCCCCAAAACCATGGCCCTGCTCTGATGATTGTATCTCTGACTTCCGGGGATGCAAACTTAACAATGAAAAACCCTTTGGAGCAGAGGTGTATATCACATTCCATGGTCCATTTAGTGAAGATCCAATGGAAGAGGTCCATTGGCTTCGGCCAGAAACAGTTAAATCGACAGATTAGAACTTGGGTTTCATATAACTTGACGTACTCTTATGTTCCTGAAGTATCAATCTTTAGGGCAGGGGTTTGCTCAAGCTGATCCACTATATATGGCCTAGGTGTATATCCTCCCTGATCTGGAGGGGACCCTGCAGCTCTGTTACCCTGTAAGATATTTTTATAGGAGAGGCCTCCATTTGGTTGTTGCTGGGTTGTGGGTTTTTGCCCTTTTTCTCCTCCTGTAGTACTTGATTTACCCTAGGGCGCGACACCCCCTCTCAGCCTAAGGTTTAGGACGATGGTTGTTTTTGCGCTAATTTCATAGTTCTTCAGGGATCTGCTGTCCTGGAGGGAGCGGCTACCACTGACCAGGTATTGAATCTGGACAGGGTATCCCATTGTTCTCCATATTTGATGTTTCAGCTACAGAATGGAATTATCTGCTTGTACCCAAACTAAACGAGATTTTCCAACAGGTGGTTTAATGAAAATCTGAAAGTAGTTTAATGTTACCTGTTGCCTGTGTTCTGAGTGTACTGGCGACCCATGTCGTTGCTTTGACTCCAGTTGCAAGAAAGGGGGTTTTTTCCACTGTGAATACAGATTTAGCCACTTTCGTGCCTCATGCTGAATCCGATGAATCCAGGCTCGATCTGGGCCTATGGCATTTAGCAGCGAGACTGTCATCAGCAAGATACCCTTGGATTTCTTCTTTCTTGTGAGAGAATCTACAGTTCCCGCTGAGATCTACGTTTCCAGTGCCCAATGGACGCTGATCGGAGCTATGTCTCTGGCTTTGACGGCCAATGGCTCCACATGACTGTTTGAGGAAGGGTAACAAGGCCTTGGATGGAGCAGTATAGTCAATCTTTCAGCATGAAAGCTGACCAGAGGTTTCCCAACGTGTGCTATCTTTGCCACCCTTACCAAACATGTCAACTAGTTCTCTTCAAGATGCAACACCTCTTGGATTACCAAAAGAAGTAGAGGAGCAATAGATCCGAACACTGATTGCTGGCCATTGTCTTCAGAGCAGTGCTCCAAAAAGACCGATCTAGGGCAAGAGCCAAATCGATCTCCAACAACACTTACGTTTATGAACCCTTGCAATTCCTTACTGATTTCAAAGGGCTTTCTTCCCCCAGCTACGTTGGTCTCCTTGCCGCCATTAAAATAGCCGTATTCCAAAACGTTTTCATCTTCTTCATCGCCCTGGAGAGACTTATCTAGTGGATTAGGTTGGCAATAGACCCTTGCTCGAACCTCGTCCCTCTTCTTAGGTCCTTGATCTGGGTATACAACTCTCGATTTGCCTTTGCTAGCTCCTGTAGCTAGCAGCGAGAGATCCAGACTAGAGGCATAAGCCAGAGCCTCTCTTGGCGCAGCGAGGGATTTTGGATCTTCTTTAAACTTAGAAACAGCAAAATCTGGATCAAAAGCCACTGTGTTAACGTTGAAAGAAACCTTCCCCAGAGCTGCAGCTCCAAGATCAGCTTTCTCGGCGGCGGCGGAGATCTGCGAAACCCTGACTGAAACCCTTACTGGAGCCATCTTTTCCTAAGGTTACTATAATGTGCACTATTATATATATATATATATATATATATATATATATATATATATATAATTGACCAAAAATATTTTTAAGAGTCATCTCTTTATTAAAAGTATTCTTGAGTTTTTAAAGTATATATAAATTAGATACTCTTAAACAATACCAAATATTAGATACAGAGTTTTTAATCACCCATTTAGATTCCTAACAAAAAAAATTTCCAATATAAATAGCCCTAAAGAATGTTGTCCTTTTGAGTGTTTTCTATCAACATCTCATCAATCTTTCTTTGTGTTGAATTTTGACAGTGCTTCATAAGGCAACCCTGGATTGGCAGGCTTTGACGGGGTTGTTAAGGGATGATAACATAAACCCGAATTACGTTTATGCCTTATCATGTGGAGAGACCACGAATAATCAGGCATAATTCTGGGCGCTGGAAAAAGGCCTCTAACTTGCAGCAAGGAAAGGAATTTGTCTACTTTAGGTCCATGGAGATACCCAAATTTCCATTACACTAATCCAAAAGTTACTGCAAGGTCATCTGTCGGAAAAATATATTAGGAGTTGGCGCCTCTTAGGGGTGGCAAGTGCTATCAAGCATTTTTTATAGAATTTTGACTACATAATCCCCTTACACACTAAGAGGCAGGACAATTGGGCATCAGATTTTATTGCTAAATGGAGTAGTGGTGCGAGTGATGTGGAACTGGAGGAGGAATGCCATCAATGGCTACAACTTGACCCACATCTAGAATCAAAGCAACTAATAGATCAAGATCGAATACGCATAGAGAGGAATTCCCTCGATGTGGGTGTTTTTCCAGTGGATGACAGAAGACAGATAACCTAGGTTGAAAGGAAATTTTTGGGCGACAGGGAGTTTTCTAAACTGGTCAACCATAAGTAATGATTTACATGCATGGTATATGGATGGACAAGATGGAGGTGGATATAGGGAGGTATGCCAACTGCGACACTTGGAATCACTGTGCGGACATGTGGTTAGAGGTTAGGTGAGGTGTTAGACATTCGTGTGGGGTTTCAGATGGGGTAATAAAAGTGAAGTGGTGGGAACCCCTGACGATGGGACGGTTCGATCCTCTGTACCTTCTTTTTAATGTCTTCGACGCAAGCATGAACACGTAGGTATGTGGGGGATTCGCTGTGAGAAGGATTTTTTCTGACAGATGATCGAATGACATTAATAATCATCATATCATGAGGGTTTTGGAAAAAGATGAGCTCAAAAGTAAGTCTTCCACTTGGTCCCTAGTAGGGGTGTTGTTTTGATTTCCTTGAGAATTGGTGAAGGTTGTATATAACGTTCTTCACCATCTTGCATGGGGGGCGATGATGTTGAATAGTTGAAGCGGCTCGTGGGTGTTGTTGTTCAAACATAAAGCACACAAGGTACGCTCAGTACTCTGGCATTGGAAATCATTCTTCTATTTCTCAAGCAGTCTTCAGGTTTTCTAGAATACTTGTCTTACTGGAATATGGTCATTCTATAACAACCCTGGTGAAAATCAATGTAAAGAAATATATATCACCATGGTTGATGGGACCCTTATTCGAAGTTGAATGTTGGGCAAAACATCCTAGTGGGTATTCATTTCAGTTTATTATGGCTAAAGGAAATTAACAAAGGCAATGACAAAGGATTTGGAGAGGAAAAAATATTAATTTTCATTTTATTTATGAAAATAAAGAAAAATAGGAGAAAAGGGAGATGAAAGGTTAGAGGTTTCATGTGAGGAGGAAAATGAAAGAAAATAGTGGAAAATGAAGAAAAAAGAGGCATCTTCTATAAAAAGGCTTTTGAGGATCAATTGGCAAGTTTTTGTTAAGTGCATTTTTGGAGCTCTCTCATTATTCTCTTTCTCTGTCTCTCTCATACTCTTGGATACTTAGAGTTTTCTTGAAGCACTTTTGCATTCGACCAAAAAATGAAAGAAAAAATGAAGAAGGAGGAAGCAAGAAAGGAGGAGCAATAATCAAGCAACTACAACAAGATTCTTGGCAGGTATTGATTTGCATATGTGTTTTCCTTGCTAGATCTGGCATGCATGGTGTTGTAGCACAATTTTACTCAGCAAAATGTCGGAGAAGCTCTGGGCAATTTAAGGTTGTTGAGGAACAATTATCAAAATGGAACAAGTTCAAGGAGATAAACAAAACGTTTTTGGACTTCTGGATTTCTAATTTCTAAGAAGGGCATAAAAATGTTGGGAAGCAAATACATTATCAATGTCGCTGTTCGTTCCTGGAAATATATAATGAGCAAATCAAAGATTTGTTGGATCCTACACAGAGAAATCTTCAGATTCGAGAAGACACAAAAATGGGGAATATGTTGGTAGATTGTTGTATGAATCAACTGCTTGTATGAATGTTGCGCTAGCACGTGTTGCATCCAGTCTTAGAATATTTCATAGGCATATTTGCAAACGTCAGGCACCACAATAGAGAAAAACCCTATGGGTGCAATTCTGGGCCAGGCAAAAGCTTTAGGAATAGTTGGAAAGTTATGTTTCGTGCTTGGATGCCTTAGGAAAAAACCTCCTGTCAGGGTCCTGCAATTCAGCACCTGCAGTAGCTGAGGCATGTAAAGCACTATGGCTACTAATTGATGCTTTCAAAGTGCCATCTGGTACTGTTCAGAAGCGTGTTTTTCCTCTAAAATGCCCTCAAAGCTTATGCTCTCAAGTTGTTGGATCCCAAAGAAGCATTCGAAGAGCTAAAAGCTGAACATGAAACCTCTGGGGTTGTGCAAACTGTGACTGATTGTCTTTTGAAATCAAAGGGTATGCAGTTTGCTTTTCCCTATGCACTTTTGCAAGGCTCAGAATTCAGTCTGTCTGCATGCATGCACGTTTTGATGCGTTGCTGCATTTACAATGCAGCAGTTTGTGATATATTATGTGGTATAACAAATCAAGATCCCGCTTCCAATATTGCTAATGGAGGTGGAGATGGCATTATAGTTGGAGCTATGTTTCGTTTCTTGTCACTACATGGTTCATCTTCTTCTAATAAAGATGCAGCCTTAGGCGAATGTATTGAATCCGATAATTCTGGCAAAATGTTTGCCCCAGGGTTTGTTATTTTACATACGTGTCTTGTTCTTACTACAATTGCACAGGGTTTGAAGTTCTGTGGTAAACATAATGCATCCTGTGTCTTGACTGCAACCCAGCAAAAACAGCGAGCTCGTCTCACAACACTTGCTCATCAAGCGTCTTCTGATGATTGGTCATCTGGCTCCTTTCCTCAACATCGCTGTGCAGCCGCCATGTTAGCTCTGGCTTCTATCTTGTCCCTTGAGCATGAGTTACTAGGGCCTATCAACTCTTCATGGGTATCTGAAATTTCTTTAGCATTAATTCCTCCAACGGGTACAATACGTGTCCATCTCAGGAAACCATTTGTTGATAAGTCAAATACAAATGATCAGAGAGAAGAGCGGAGTGCATTGACTAATGGAACTGGTATGCTCACACATTGGCACTGACTCAGAGATGGTTGTGTCGGTTTACTTGAAACAAGAGTTAAATGGGGAGGTCCACTGGCTGTAGAGCAAGCATGCTCAAATGGTATTCCTGGGTTTATAATTTCATTATTGGTAGATCAGCCTAGAAAGTTAAATGAGGAAGTGGATGGTCGTTTTCCAGATGTTGTGGAGAGCTTCAGAAAACGATTCCTTGATGTCGACTGTATAATCTTTTCTTCTCCAAAGTACAACTATTCTGTCACTAGTCACTCCCTTGAAGAACGCTATAGATTGGGCATCTCGATCTTCCAATGTGATGGCGGGCAAACTTGCAGCCGTAATGAGTGCAGCATCAAAGATTTGGATCATCCAGTTCGATCCAACGGTTTGCGGGGGTATAAAGTAAACGAAGTTTATGGGAGACAACACCCCCGTAAAATGGTTTGATTGAAACCACCATCTACAAGATCGACGGTTATGGTGCACTGCGGGGTCTCGAGGTTATTTCGTACAAGCTACCATTAGCACCCCCCGTAGGTAGTTTTGGGTTTTCCAAAACCATGGGTGACTTTATTATTAATACGAATGCATAGTAGTGGGACCAAAAATGCACTATTCTCCCTTTTAAAACTTTCAATTCGATTTTTGGGTTTTATATTATATATTATATATATAATATTAAAACAAATATTTTGTAAATTTAAATGATTCCAGCACTTTCAAGAATCAGTTTCAAAACTGATCATAGCAGTTAGGAAGTTATTTTAGATGGTTGATATAAAAACAAAGATAGGAGGAGGAGAGGGGGTTCCGGTTTTCAGATCTCCAGACAGTGATCTTTGTACTGAGTTTTCAAGTGATTAATGAAGGAAATACAAACTTCTAGCATTTGTTGATATTGATTCGTCTCCTAGTTTACATAATGTATTTTCAGTCTTTGAATAAAATGAAGTATCGAAGCAGCAGGTCTCTTTTTGCATGTGTAAATAAGAGTTAAAACCCTTAATAGGCGCTCCTTCATTTTAACTGTTCTTTGCTTTTTATTCTTCTAAAGTCTGAGATGATAGATTCTGTACAGCAGCATATTGTTTTGGGCTTTTTCCTTTTATTCTTCTTCTGAACATTTCATTCTATATCAGCAAATAATAGCATTGTGGATCGTTTATAGCATTTGATTTTGAGGATGCAATGATTGAATTCTGGAGGTGATTGAACATGGATCCATATCTCTGTGACATATTTATTTGAATGTCTTGAGCATGGATTCCTTTACACAGCAAGGAATTGTTTCTCAAGGTACAACACATGGTATTTCATGTGGTTCTTTTTTGTCTTGGCATGGGTTTTTTCCAGTTGAGACAATGTTTTCAGTCTAGCCTTTCCATTTCCAGATAGCCATGGTGTTGTGGAGTTCTTATGTTTTGGTTTAGCTGGATTACCGGATGGATTCGAGGCTGAGTGGGGTGGATCTCCGAATTGATATAACACATGGCCTAGTAACCCTTGAACCAGACTGTGAGTTGCAGTAAATCTGGATAGTTTGTTGCCTCAGTAGGCCTAGGAATCCGTGAATGGTGAATGACGGGATATACGGTGAAGCCTAGAGGTGGTTTTCTCTCTGTTGGACCTAGAAATCATAGGTTTAGGATATACGATAAATCCTGGAGATTATGTCTTGGTTTAGGGCCTAGTGACCCCTGATTCAGATTGTGGGTTGCGTTAAAGCCTAATAGACTAGGAGATAGGAAAATTACTCATGGTTTAGGCAAAGAGAATCCGGTGATGTCCATGATTGTGTTCGCTTGGTGATCAAGTGTAGATCATGGTAAATCTGGTCATGACATGTTTATTATGTTGGCCTAGTAATCCACGATGGATCACGGTAAAGCCTAATTTCTATTTGATGAGGGTGAGGTGGTTTAGCCTCAGGATGCCCTGGTTAGTTCTTTCAGTTTGAGTCCCACTTGCATGCTTGGAATATGGCACAAGGGTGATTAGATGAAGAGAGATTTGGTCAAGTGGAATGTGGAAGTCCCATCTCTGGTTGGCTTTTACATTAAGTAATGAAGATCTTATTCCTTTGGTATTTGATATGCAAATGTATTGGTTTCTATGTCGATTCTATTGTTGTTGCATCCATGGCATTTCTTTTGTTATTATGTTGGTTATAAGCATGTATTTGATCACTGACGATGTATGATTCTATCTATGTTTTTACTTGTAAATGAATGCACAATGTATCTACGGTCAAATAGATTGTATTGCAACTATTGATGTAAGGGAGAAATGCTTCTTAGCAATTCTCAGATAAGTATGAGACCCCTATGCTTGAATATATTGTTTATACTTGTAGATTCAATGCTTGTCACATGTTTCAAAAAATTCTTGTTGTGGCTAGGAGGGGTCTAGTTGATTCCTTGATGAGATGATTTCTTCTACATCATTTTCATGTTGTTATTTATTATGTCTAAACTTTTCATGAAGTTATGGGCAATGACCTCGACTCTAGGCCTAAAAAGGTGGCTCAAATCCCAGAGATATAGGCACATAACTGTGAATTTGGGGCCCTAGCCACTGGCATGCACTATTATGCATGTAGCTATAGCTTCCTGGCTACTGGCATGCAGTGTCATGCCTGCTGCTATAGCTTCCTAGCTACTGGAAATCAGTGTCATGCCTACGACTATGGCTCAAAGAGGCCAAAAGGTGAGTGTGACCTAGGGGTAAGAGGCCTTAAAGGTTGGTTGAGCTCCTGGGGGTGTTATTGATGATGTAAAAGGTTTGTATGTTATGTTTCCGTCGATTCCACTTCCTTAAGGTCATCTAGGATATTGAATCTCATTATAGGAGCCTCTTGTCACATATTTACCCCGGCTGGCTGGTTTCTTGGGTAGATGTGGGAAGGGAGTGTTAGAAATTCTATGATTAAGTGTTTGTATGTTGTTGCGTCGAGTGTATTTTTAATATCTTTCACTTGCAAAGGGTGGTCATGTCTTTGTTTAACACTGGGTATAGTGTCTCAAAGATTTCTATATTATCAGTCAGGGTTTTTTGTAGTCACGGGGGATATTGAAGTTTTCATCTTTTCGCAACCATCCCATTGTCACATTTCGTGTTTGGATATTGGGAAGGGAGATAGTTATTCGCGTTGGTGGTGTCTCCCTTGTAGGCTCATTGTTGTACCTATTCTAGGAGGGGATCTAGGAATCATTGAAGGCCACAAATCGTTTTTTTTTCTTCTTACACAATACTCTGTTAGGACCATCTTTTGAACTTATTGTGGTACTCCCCTCGGTAGATAATCAAACCCTCGACCCCTATGGTATATCGTTCAATTGTCTGGTCTTGGTCGCCATAAATTGGTATAGTGACATGTTTTTTATTTGGTTTTAGTAATGTTAGTCCTTGTTCTCTACCCGGATCAGCTTGGGAAATCCAGGGGATAGTTTGGTCTATTTAGGTACTATCTAGTTGGTATTGGTTCGGTCCCATTATAAAACCTCTTGCTATTTCTTCTTGGATGATGTCAGCCTTGTGTCTGCACTAGGGCATTCAATACTATCTGTCTTTCTTTCTGTAATTACTAGGCTCTTTAGGGATTGTCTCTATTTAGTTCTACCACTCAAGGCGTTGCTCCATAAGTATTATGAAATACTTATCTGCAAAATTTAGATCACCATGGCGCCCAAACAACGGTTACTTAGTTGTAGGGGCAATTCAATTGGAGCTTCCTCTTATAGACAATGTTGTCTTTTCAGTTGCGAATCGTTGACCAATTTCTTCGATCTTGTGCCTCTGGAGGTTCAACAAGAGATTCAGCCCCTTGAATCAAAATAATTATGTCTAGGAAAAAGTAGTTGGGTTCATAAGCTAGGAAAATAGCGGAAGCACATGTTACACTTCTTGCATTTGATATTCCAACACCGATATATGGCCAGTTTGCTGCATATGGTGCTACACAAAAAGCATGTGGATAACTATAAGCTCTTCGTCGCCATAAGGAGATGAAAATGATCACGTGAGACATCTGAGATGACATCGATTAGATGGCAGTGCGTTTGAACAAAATTGAGCGCTATATCACTATAGATTCGAATACAAATACAGCAACACCATAGAGTGGGGAGGCGATCATCAACACTACTCCTATCAACATGGCTAGTAGAAATTCATCTCCAGAACATCCAGTTATTGTTTTGGATGAATGAATTGGCTTCACTTTATGCTATTTGGACTTGTGTCTCCCAAGGTTTTTTGATTTATATGTGTTTGTGTGTTATCTATTTGTCTCTTATGTCATTATTTTTATCGAGTTCACATGAATCATGGTTTACAAATGTTCTTGGAAATGATTTTTGTAGGATGGCCAATTATCCAGGCTACCATTTTATCACTTCAATATTTGTTGCTTGTAAATTTTTGTCATCATTTATGGACAAATTGGTATCAATTTTTGGTTTTGGGGTGTCATTAAGCTCTCTAATGGTGGTCTAGGCCCATAGAATGTCTCAGGGAATCTCAGTTGTAATCAATTTTTCTATTGAATATCAATAGAAAAATTTGGTCGAATTTACAAAAAAAAAAAAAAATTCAGATCAACAAGATCCTGCTAAGAAGAATTCCCATAAGCACATGTTTCATTATTTCGAATCTCAAATTGAAATGGCATAGCGTACAGGTAAAGCCACTTTTTCCAACGTAACTTTGGAAGGGAGATCTTAACAATTCACCAATCAAGCAAATGTTTCGATTTTATATGATACTCTAATCAACAAAACACCATGTAATCAACTAGGCACCATGCAATCAATGAATCCAACAAATTTCTTCATTTAAAATCCACCGTACATTACAAATTTGTCAAAATGATTTTCAAACTCACACTCAAAGGTGTAGTTTTGACAAATGTAGTTCTCCCGAGACATCTGGTGCTTTTTCTCAACGCAAAGCTATTGGGAGAAAAATCTTTGCATTGGACAAAAGGGACCATCATTCTACAATCGAACTGTCATTCATCAATGTACATTAGATGAGTCCATCACTACACTAGGAGCATGTATATATAACATACATAGGGTTTGTCAATTTTAGGATGAAAAACTTTATTTATCTTATTTTCAAAGAAGATATAAGTTGAAAAGTTAGATGTGAGTGGCACAACAATATAAAAAACAGTAAAATGAAATAATAAAAGGGATCTCAAATTATAATAAAAAGGATCTCACATATTAACTTGAACAATTTCATGTAGAGAATTTGAAAACAATATATAAATATTTTAAAATTGGATTTTAAAATTGTTTATAATTTATATTTTTTACACACCCTAAAACCTATCATAACTCATTTGTTAAATTAGTAGTGAAGATAGTCATCATTGTTTTTTATCCACCAATATCTACATTTACTAATCATCATTATTCAAAGAAAACTAAGCCACCTTAACTTATTCCTAAAAATCCTTAAAGAGTAAACTTTCATTCCTACCACTCCTACCAAATGCCTCTTAATCTTAGCCATTAACATATTTCTTTATATTCTAAAAAGTCAAACTCTTAATTAAACAAAAAAACAATTTTATAAAATACTCCACACCCAATTTATAATTTATATATCATTATTCACCATATTATTATTTTAAATAATAATTAATATTTTTATTAAAATTAATAATATAATATGAAACATTAATATATTTATTTATACGAATAAGATAAATAAAATCGAAACAAATATGTCTTCTATATTTATATTTATTTTAATTTTATGATCTTCAAACATTATGAGGAGAAATCTTTTATGCACCCGACATAAAAATCTAAAATATAAGTTATTTAATATAATTCTAATAAATTTTAAATATTAAAACAATAATAATACTGGAAAAGCTACAATATAAATAAGAAAATAAATATACTAAAAATTTTAAATAAAGAAAATCAACAAAAAAATAAATGGAAATGCAAATTATAAAAATAAAATTAAAATGAAATACAAATTATAAAAATAAAAGTATGGAGAAAGAATGATAAATAAAAATAAAATTTGGTACGAGAAAGATGTAAAAAAACATCTTTTCAAAAGAGAGTACACGATCTACAACTTTCTTTCTTTTTTCGGAAAATAAAGTTCATCTTTTTCATTAAATAAAAGAGAGTTCAGAAGAGTAGAGTGTCCGAAGGATCCCGGTGTGCAATACAATCACAAAAAGTAACGGAGAGTCCTATACTTACAAAGACAGAGAGATTATTAATTAAAAAAACATATTATCCAACTTAGTACATTATCCAGTGAAAATATCAGCATATAGCATAGCCAACCAAGAAAGAAACACAAGTGTTCAAAAAAACCAAGAGCTAACTACGTTTCTCTCATCACACAATGCAAAAACAATAGAAAGGGCAGTCAATGAGGAGTCTCCCACTCCTGAGAAGTTGGATACCTTGTCTCAATATATATATATATATATATATATATATATATAACTTTCCTCCTCGGCTTTTTTAGAAAGAGAGTTTGTCAAATGATTCTATTTTTCTATAGAAAAACAATTAAAACAATTTATAATTATATTTTAGATTAGTGCAGTCTAAATTATTTTAAAAATTTTGAATAATATAAAATCCATTTTCATTACTTAAAAAACTATTCAAACACTCCAATATCTGAATTTTTAATTATTTTTTATCAAATTCCAACAACAAAAAGTATGGCGTCAGTAAACAACTCCTTTTAAATTTGGTGAGTTTGTCTTTATTTTATTTTAGCCCATTCCTCTTCAAAAAACTTACTCCATTTCCCAACAACAAAAAACTTTATATACAGTGATATGTGGTTTGACGATAAACTTCCTTAAATAAAACCCAAGAGAAAACAACGAAAACTTTATTTTAGCCCGTCCCTCTCCTCGTGAAGGGCTTGCTTAGAAAGTGAGTCTGTCTGTCAGATGATTCCATTTCCCAACAGGGAAAACGACTTACAATTGTATCTTAGATTTGGTGAGTTTGTCTTTATTTTATTCTTATTCTTATTTTATTTTATCTTAAAAGTATTGTTGGTACCCGACTTCCAATTATGGATGAGTATGCATTTATTTATTTATTTTGAGGCTGTATTGTTTGTTGGATGTGATGACACGATTTTACCATGTAATTCCAACGCTTCATAGTTGAGTTTTGGCTATTGCAATTGTATTCTCTAGCCAACCAAAATTGGTCCCACGCTGTCTGCCTTCCATCTTTATAGTTTTATAGTACAACACTATCTTGGGCAGGTGGACAACGAGTTAATGCGAAGTGACAGGCAGCGACGATGAGGGGATAAATCACAATTTTGTGATCAATTTTCGAAAATAAATAGGGCTATCATAATTATAATTTATAAATAAAAACATTAACTTTTTTTCTTAGTATCTGCTTTTATATAAAAAAAATGGATAATTATAAATAATAATAACAATTTTATTAATATTTTTAGATACTAGTAATAACTTTACATATAAATTAAACATATTTTAATATAATATTAAAAAAAATATAAATTAGTGAAAGGAAGACAAGTCAAGCCAAAAGAAAATGGGAGCAAATATATATAAAAAGGAATGAGCACACAAAATAAGAAATTCAAAATATAAATAAAATGAGAGTGAATTAGGGGATAAAGGAAAGGACTAACATAGTCAATTTCTAGGGTGTTAAATAAATTGAGAGATAAATGTAACGAATTCATTTAATTCAATTATATATATATATATATATATATATATATAAACCAAAGTGATGGCTACATAGTAGTATAGTCCTGAACTTTTTCATAGTTATCGATATGTTGGAGTGATTAAGGAAAAGGAAGGTCCATGTTTTGTTGTTATTTATGAAATCGTTTCCGTAATTTGTCATTATTCCCTCTTTCACACACTTCTTCCACACATCTCCACTCTGCAGATGACTTATTCTACACATGGACTACTTTGTATAATAGATTTCTTGCATTTATCCTCTCTTGCACACTTTCATACTCAATGCTACCAACTGTTTCTACACCACCTATTATCATTACAAAGATTTCGTGGTATTATCGAATCAATTGTTCATGTCAATCCGGGATTACCATATGATCTAAGGCATTTAGTGTACACATAAACCAAAATTTTCATGAATAAGAAGTCAATCTGGGATTACCATATGACCTACCTAAGGCATTTAGTATACACATAAACCAAAATTTTCATGCATAAGAAGTGTTTTACAGACTGCAGGTGTGAGTGCAGTGGTGTGGGAGAAGGGTATAAAGTGTGGATTGTGTGTGAAAGTGCGGAAGTGGGGATGTGTGCAAAAGAGACATCCACACTTGCGCATATTCTGCATATGCAATAGATTTTTGCACATTTTCCAATGAACAAAATATGGAATATTATATACATTTATCAAAAATAGAATATACATTTTCTTAGTTGATTTACTAAAAATAAAATATACATTTTTCCCTTTTGATTTAAGAACAATAAAATAGACATTTTTGCAGTTGATTTACAAAAAATAGAATATACATTTCTCTAATCAATTTAAATATATATATATATATATATATAATTTTTTCCTAATTTATTTAATAAAATATACATTATACAATTTCCCAATCAATTTTAGAAAAATAAAATATACATTTTACTAGTTGATTACTTTAGTAGGGGATGCTAATTGTGGCGAGTTATCTAAATAATGTGCAAAAATAGTAGTGCAAAAAAATTAAGTTTTGCACCTTCCACACTCACGTACCTTTTCACTTTCGCATTTCTCTAACAAATAACTTCACTGTAGATTCCTCATCCCAATACTGCCCACTTTAATAAATAATTAGTAGATAAAATAGTCTAAAAGATAAAATAAAAGAATTAGTGGATATGAATAAAAAGTGCAAGATATTTACCAATCACAATATAAATAGAAAATAATTATTTGGTAGATTGAAATATGTCTCCTCATTATGTGTGATTTTGGTCATTCTTTGTTCTCATCATCTGATAATTCATGGTAAAGTATTAATGGGAACCGAATAAAAGTACATATCATAGATAACTATTTAAGCTAATATTTAATCATTCTTTTCTCTTATTTTCATCATCTTTGTATATAGTTCGTAATCATATTTCAATAACCTAAAATTTTTTAAAATAAATGAAGACCATGGAGGGCTCCAAATGAGGTTTGCAACCAAAGCTACACAACATAAAGTTTTAGAAGGAAAATATATTTTGATATACATCTCTAATCTGCTTCCTTTCACAGTGATGAAAGAGGTCGAACAATATGTTCAGTGAAGTGATCAATATTTGAAAAATATTCTCTACTTAGCATTCAATGACTTACGAGCAATTATTTCCACACATTTTTGGCCATGAGCTTGAAAGTTATGTAGTGATTTATTTGAATCTCAAAAATTTATTGTTTACATTACAAACAAATAAATAGTTCATTGACAAAATTTGATGAATTTCAAGATTATGGATAGCGTGGAAACAATAATAACGAATCTTAAGGAAGGAGATCATGTGATTTCTCTATTCACTAGAGAGTGAAAATATTTTGTTTACTACAACTCGAATAAGACGAATATATGCAAAAAAATTCAGAGTTGATGACTTTATGACTATGATGTGGAGCAAATAAACCCACCATATAGAATCTATTTAGGTAAATATTAAAAGAAAGGAAAGGTAAAATGCAAGCGTAACATGAGGGGAGCCGAAAAGGGCTGTGAGAGACAGACCAAATTTGAGAAATGGAGGGGAATGGATGATACTTGTAAATATATGAACAAATGTGAGGGAGGTTGATGACTCGATGTGTAACCACTCCTCTTACATTTACCAAAATTGTGTGAGACCCGATTTCCAAGATGCACTTATGGAAAATGGGGTCCACGTGTCCAAAAATAATTGTAAAAACCTAGAAACATATGATCACATTGTTATTAACCTAATTTTACCCAACACTATTTCATTTCAGTTTCATTTCCTTAAATTCAATACAAATTTATATTTTTGGAAAATTTTCGGGTTCTAAACTTTTGAGGCTATTTTGAAGGCCTAAACGACATTTTCAAGGAAAATAGAGAGACCCAAAAAGTTCCATACTAGTTTGCTAATTTGTTTTTGGTATCCTTATGGAGATCATCAAATCAAGGTACCATGATAGTCAAACAAAGATCATATGCAAAAGTTACGACCTCGTGAAGTTAGAGGTACCAACTGCTCATTTATACAAACACTTTGTGTGCATAGTACCTGTAGGTTATAAATACATAAATGTTTACTAATTCAATAAGCTCGTCAGGGAATCATCAAGAAGGTTCTATTCCCTCTCCACAGTTGCAAAAAAACTTGTTAGTCCATACATTCATCAACCAATCAATAACTAAATAATTCATAATAAGAGCCTTAAGGGGTACACATCATATAAACAACATATAGCCATAAAATAACTGACGTAGGAATTGTTATCACTCTAGTAAATTCTTAATTTGTGGGATTTTGGATTTAAATCAAAGAACTCTAGAGGTAACCACAAACCTACTTCAAACTCTAGGATCTAGCCTTCCTAGGGTTCAGAGAGGGCTCTCTCTTTAAGATTTAACTTTGTTTTAATTTGTGAATATTAGGCTAGTTATGAAAGTACAATTTGGTTTTGGTTTAAAGGGTTTAGTGGGGAAAAATCACTTTGAGGTAAGATAGAGAGAAATATGCTTGTCCATTGGCCTATGGAGTCTAAATCAAGCTAGCAGCACTAGAAATCAAGGCCAAAAGGGTACAAATATATTCAGGGCAAGATAGATAACCCTCAAATATTTGGGAAAGTGGTTTTTTGTGAGGTGGTATGATCGGGATAAAGGGTAATTAAGGTTCCTATGATCCAAAAAATGGAAGTAGAAGGCAGAGGTCAAATGGGAGAAGGGGCAATTAAGGGTTCCTTGCACCGGAAATCAGAAGAAAATATTAAAATGGCATCTAGTTAAAGACAAGGAGCACTTGACTAATCCTGTAGTAATACTCCTAGTTACACATTCAGATAGAACAAACATAAAATGAATGCATGAAACTTAGAAAAGGAAACAATGACAAGTAGGAAGTACTTCACTCATCAGCTTATCACGAGGATCTTGAATTATGATGCCAGTCAGCTTGTCCAGTCTGCTACTTCAAATTCAAACACAAAATAGCCTCCAATGTTCAACAAAATGTCTATAATAAGTCCAACAATTTTATTCCACACTGAATACTTCTGAAATTGAAGTATTTATACAAAAAGTATTACAAATATCCTAGAAGAGTTACTAGGAATAACTTTAGGAAAAGGAAAATATCGTTACATAATAAAAGGGACAGCTGCTTAACAAACTAGCAAGCTATCATCTTTTATCCAAAATAAATAGAACTATTTTGTTAACAAGGAGCTTTTAGCTGCCTATGTGTCCTTCTTGTTGGCTATTAGACATTTTCATGCATTTGACTTGCCTTCGCTGATACTCTTTCCTGCTGATACTCTTTAACCTGATGCTCCTTAATGCTGATACTCTTTGACCATTAGTTTTACTATTTCATTGTTGTAAATTATCTTTTAGCAGTAAAAATCAACAAACTGTCTTTTCATTTTATCTCTCTTTTGACTTTCTTTAGGTAATTTTTCATTGTTTTTACCTTCCATATTTACATCAAATCTGTGAAAGTTCGCCATTCTTCTGCTTTTGGAATTTGGACATTTTTCGGCTTCCTGAAGTTTTCATCAGCCTCTGTGTATATTGCAAAAGTAGGCTTGATGAAAAAGAGGTGCTTAATTTCATGCTGTAGAAAAAATAATCCTCAAAATACTGAAGTAAAACTTTGCTTGTAGGAGTGCCTTCTGCTAGTGGCTTGTTGACTTGCTCTTTAGCTAACTCCCTGATCTTTTTGTCATAGTCCTTCTGTGGCATAAGATTTTCATTGAACACATGTACGTCTAGTAAGCCTTTTTGTCTGAGATTTGTATACTTTACCATAAATCTAGTTATGGCAAGGTTCATTGTTTCACACTTTTCTTCAAGATTATTCATTAAGCTCTTTATAGTGACAACCTTCTTGATTTTCAAGATTGTCTTTGTCCTGTCTGATATTTTCAATTCTTCAAGTTCCTCCTTGTTCTTGTTGTTTATAAATGTAATGAGTTTTAAAGCCTGTGCAGGCTTATTAGTCAACTCATATTTTGTCTTTTGTATCTTTGTTTGGGCTGCTAATAGCTTTTATTTTTGCTCATATATAACATGAATTGAAGGCCATTGATTATGAATGGCTTCAATTATGTTAGTCCATAGATGATTTTTAATATATGAGATCTACTCTGTGAAAGTCAATTATTTTTTTAAATTCTTGAGCTGCTCTCCCAATTTGATTGCTTTTTACTCATGAGTTTTGGCATTGATCTCAAATGTCTTATTTGCCCTCTCAAGCTTTTCAATCATCTTATTTAGTCTGTTTATTTCATCTGTCTTTAAAGACATTTCTTCCATTTCTTTGACAATTTGGCTGGCTTCATCTTTTTGTTGTATATTTGCAGTAGAAGAGTCTATAGCTGAAATGGTGGCTGAAGTCACTGGCACTGCAGTTGCTAGTGGTCCCTTTAGTGCTAATTTTTCTCCTAAAGTAGAGGGCACTGCTGTAGTAATCACTCGGATGACTGTAGGAATTGTAGTCCTGAATTTCTGGCTCTTTTACAGTCTCTTTCTCTTGGACAAGCTTGTCCATTTGTGTTTCCATCTCCTTGATTTATGCTGTCAGTTTTGTTAGAATCCTATACCAATAGGTGTCATATTTCATGATTGACTTGATGGACTATGTAATATGTTCATACCTTTTCTTGTTGCAAAGGTTTTCCATATTCTGAAAAAATCAAAAAATTTAAAAAATGTAAAAAGGGTATACCCTAAAAGAAAAATCAAAGGGTGAAAAGAATAAAAATGGCCCAAAAAAGTAAAAGAAAATGAACCCCACCAAAAGAAAGGCCAAGGAAAGTGTGCAAGTCTAAATGCCACTACTTTTTGCTCTTTTGTAATAAATAAAATTGTGTGCAACTTGTACTCTATGCCACAATTTATGAACAGTCAAACAGTTTAAGCTTGGCTAGTTCATCTTTCAATTTAATGTTTTAGAGGTAGAGAATAAAATCTCACCAAATTGTTTAATCTTGGCAGATAAGTAGATAGGTAGAGTAAATAAAAGGAGCTCAACAGTTTAATCTGAGCCCTTGGATGTAATAAGGTTAGAATTAGATAGATTTCCATATGTAAAAGAAAAAGTTTGAAAAGGGTTTGTCAGTTTAAGTGCACCCTAATAAAGAAGAAAAAATGGTAGGGTAAAGTAGGTAGGGTAGGTAGATGTTGTTGCAGAATTACATGTGATGGATGATGGCTTTAGATGTGTTAAATCTTTTACTTTCATCACAAGTGCAAAGGCAGAAAATACACTGGAAGAATTGCAAGTAAAGCAAAGTCAGATTATTAACTTCCCCTTTCATTTTTCCCTAAAAATTTCACTAATTTCCCCCAAGTACTAAGGCATTTGAAAATTAGAGGGGCTCAAGGAATTTCCTTGACTTTTGGAGGGACCGGACCCTCGGCCCAATAATTGGAAAAGCCTAAGTACTTAAAATCATTCATCATAACATTCATTCACCTCTAAAAAATCTTTTTCTAAGTAAAATTCCATTTTACTTAGGAAACTTATGCAATATTTCTTAAAAACCCTATTTCATAAAAGCATAAGTTAAAGGCATTAACCTAATGACTTTACACTTAGCGCTTCATTTCATTTTTTCCATATTAATTTCTAATTTATTATTTAAATCCCTATAAGAATGACCTTCTCCTATTATTTATAACTCCTTTGTTATAAAAAATACCTAAAAGCCCATTTATTATAATTTTAGTCAAAGTATTTAATCCCCATATGTTTAAATAAAACACCCCCATTATACCCCCTTTGGCTAAAATATATCTTTAATATTAATCCCACCCCCTATGGTAATTAGATTAATCTGATTTAATTATCATATAATATAAATACATCGAAAAATAGTTAAAACATGTTTTATTACGTGTTTTAAAACAAAAATAATCCTTCCCTTGTGTATTTTTATCCCTCGACTCCCTTTACCCAAGGTTAACACCATAACCCTTCGTTAGGATTCCCGATACACATCCCTTAACTGAAAGTCTTAACCTTGGTTAAATCCCACTTTAAAACTTTTCCCGATCACTTTTCCGCGTTTTAAAAAGGAATTAATTAATCCTCACGATTAATTACTAACCTGTATCCACCAATTGAATCATCCCCGATGAGATTAATTAACATTTAATTATATTGGGCCCGCCTGTTATTCTCCCGTCATCTTATCTCCCCGACAACCGTCCAATCAACCCATCTGAGATCAACGGCTATTGTCCATATCGCTAGCCATCCGCGTCCGAACAATAACGCGCGATGGCCCGGCGGTTTTCCAAAAAGTGCCGCGCCACGCGTCGTTCATTGTATGGAATCGCTCGCCCTCCGCCCAAAACCACCTTTCCCCAAAATCGGTGCGATAGAAACCGCTTACCGCCTATCTCACCTGTGACGGATCCTCCGTACTTGCTGACGTCATCAAACAAAAACCCGCTAACCTTTTGAATTTGCGAATAAAACAAACAAATCCTTGTCATTTTCGTTATCCTATGCATGAACCAGTGTCTCGGGCAACCAATTTCGAATTTAACTGTCAAAGTGTGTCGACCGCTACCTCGATGAAGAAATTTGCAATCAAATAATCCAGAGTTTATCCGCCATAGCTAGCACCTGTTTAACCATTGTTCATTTCCTCGTAAACAGGTATTTACTCCAATTTCCCGCTGAACTCTGTAAAAAATCCTGGTTTTGGTTTTAATTCCACACCAAAAACTGAAAATAAGTTCAATTTGATCTTTTTTATTCCCAGAACTGCAATTATATTCCCAAACCAGTAATTGTGCTTGTTTTTCACAAAAACCCCGAATTCATTTCTGAATCCACAAGAACCAGAAATGGAGGTTCCCGTGGCTCTAAATGTTGCACCCTTGAATGCACCTCACAAAGACTTAGATTATTTGCCATTAGTTGACAGAGATTTCCAAATCAAAGACTTGGTTATCAGTGAAAATCCCCTTCGAATCTTATGTCACTGTAGAGATAACTACTTAAAAGGTGCTGATATTTTTGGATTATGGGAATCCAATCCTCCCATGTACCTTCTTCCCTCAGTCCACATTTTCCCAGAGATAATCCATTACTGTCATGCAAACTATGATCCCAATCTAAGAGCAGTTTTGTCCCCGAGTCAGACTATCCTTTTTCCCATAACTGCTCAGTCTATCAACGAGATGTTGCAATTTCAACCTGGTCAAGCCCTCACTCCCCTGTCCATGGGAGAATTACTTGAGAAATCCAATAAATTATCCCATGAAGAGTTAAATCTTCTTTGCCAAACCTTCATGTTACCAGAACATCAGCCCAAAGGCCCTCCCCCTTATGGTTATACTTTCTTCACTGATGTGGGCAGGCTTATTTTAAATATGATTTCTTCTATAATGGGTTTCAATACTAGTGAGTATGTTGATCAATTAACCCTAGTATTGTTGTCTATTTTCACTCCTGGACGGCCCCCTGCTGTCAAGTATGATTTTTCTTCCTACATTGCAGACAAAATCCACGATCAGTTCATGAGATTAGAGAATGAAAGAGTATTCAAGTATTCTTCTGTTATTTATCATCTCATGCTTTATTACCAATCTGAAAGTTTCCCTTTCCATGTCAAAAAGCTTGATGCCAAAGGAAATCCTAGGTCTGTTATCTTTTGGTCTGCCATTATTCATAATTCCCCTGATTCCCCTTATTCCTACAATCAGTTTATTGACCTTTTTGTACATCCTGCAACTACCTTGTTGACAGGAGTCTCTCCTCCTACGGTTAATAATGAAATCAAGAAGATTCTTCAGCTCTCAAAATAATACCGAATAGGTGACTATTACCTATACCGGAATCACACAGAAATCAGAGTTTATGGGTGTGAATTATGCCCATTCAAGTTGCCCAAGTATGTCCCAATGAGACTCTTTGCATTAGAGTATTTCAGACAAATGATCAACTCAGATATAGTACATTTTTGTAATGCAAAGAAAAAGGCTCAACATAGAATTAAAAGCCAACTAGGTCCCTTTGTCTGCAACTCTAGAGATGCTGGAAAGGAAGCTGAAAAAATATTAGAAGATTATCTTAAGTTAACAAAAAAGTTTCTATTGGGTACCTTATGACCCCAATAGCTTTATTTGTGATAGAAGAATGAAAAATAAACTATCCCCATACATTCATCAAAGAATCCCAGAAATTGAACAGTATGCCAACATGGATGAATGGATGGAAGGGACATTGGTAGAATAGGATAGTGAGCAGGTCAATGTTGAAAATGTAATGAAAGACCTTGAAAAGATACTTGACCTAGACTCTTTTGGACAGGTACAGATACCCGGTATTGGTTCTTCTTCTGCTGGGAATTCTCAAAAAAACCTACAGGAAATCAGTGCTTTGGCTACAGTAGCATCTAAAGGAAAAGAGAAGGAGGCTGATATCCAAATTACAGAAAAATTTACAATGACAGAACGGCCTCAGACTTCTAAAGGACAGGATCAAGTACATGTTTCTCCTGCTCAGACCAATGTAGCAGAAGTATCAATTTTACAAACTCCTCTTAATGTGGAAAAGGGCAAAAAGAGAGATGTTGAAGCAGCTACTCCTATCGGTGGATCTTCTGAACAGCAAGATGCTAAAAGACAAAAATTTAACCCTCTTCCAGAAGTTGAATTTGTTCGTGAAATCCTTGATAGTCAAGGGGAAGAACAATTGGGTAGTCAGCAAACAGGTGCAAACAGTGGGACATCCACTAATTTCCAGAGAAAAGAGCTGCAAAGGCAGCAAAGTGCAGAAGTGTCATCTTTCCAACCACCATTGAAAGATGCCTGGGACATTAAAAGAACATTCATAAATATCAAGGCCAGGAATTATCCTCTCAGACTCCAAGTTTACAATCAATGTTTGAAAATGGCTCCTAAGAATTAGCAAAGGTTGATGCCAGCTTATGACATCCAGCAGGGAAAAATGCTAATGAGTCACTTCAAACCCAAAGTGCAGCAACCTCAAACAGTTGCAGATTACATCAGGACCAATTTTGAAGTATTAGCAAAGGATATTCATCCTTTAGACCAAATTGAGCTACATAAACAGACATGTGAGATGATTTATTCTTCTTTGACGGATAAATTAATGATGACTCAGAAATTACAGGATTCTTTGGAGAATACAAATGCTCAATTAAGCCTTGAAAAGGCCTCTTCTCAGGCTAAAGACAACATGATTAAAACTTTGGAGGAAATTATCATTGGATTGGGACATAATCCCGAAGATGTCAAGGGAATAGAAGCATTAATCAAGAAAAAAGATGATGATATTGCAGCTTTGAGAAAACAACTAAAGTTACCAGCCTCAAGACATCCTCAGACTGCTGAAATTATAAAGCAAAATTCTGAAGAAGAATTAATGGATTTTCTCTTAAAACTAAATGAACAACTTAATGAAACAGAGAAAGAGCTTGAAAAAGCATTGAAAGATAAGCAGCCTAGTGTTCCAGCATCTACACCAGAGGTAATTACAGGTACTACAACAACAGGTCAACCAACATAATTGTCACAGGTACATACTTCCAATTTGCGTCCAAAAGAATTAACAAAATCAATGGAGGAATTGAAACTCCAAGTGACTGAGCTACAGAGAACAAAGGTGCAACTTACCTCTTTGGAACAAAAATATGATCTCTCAAATATGAGTGTTGCAGATAAAACAAGAGAGGTCAATATATTAGAAAAATTGGTCCATAAATTAGAAAATGATCTCACATTGGAGAAGCCTTTAAAGGAAATAAATGAAATTCTTTGGGACAACATCATCCAGTCAATAAGAGATTTCTGGCTCTCAATTCAAATAATGCATGAACAAAATGATTTAGTCAAATTGGCTATAGAAGAAATTCTAAGAGCAAGAGAAGAATTGAGAAACAGGCCTGATGAAGCCAATGAACTCATCCGTTTTCTAAATACTCAGAACAAGCAGCAACTTGAATAACTTGGCATTCAAGACAGGACAGGCACAATTTTGGAAATAAAGAGAGTTTTTACCAAAAGAACTTTGATGCAGAATTTGGAACGAAGATGCTCTGACATGAAAGAAGAAATCACTGCCTTTAGAAAAAGATTTGACATTTTGTTGAATAAAGGATTGCCCAGTCCTTTAGTTTCAGAAGATAAATTGATGGACCTGGAAAGTTATGTTGAAAAATTATACAAGCATGCTGAAAATCAGGCCAGTACCTCAACTAGTTCATCAACAAACAGCATTGCCTATAGGAAAAAGTCTTCATGATAGATTGGAAAATTTGTTTTATCTTGAGCATGAAGTAAAACATTTGTTTCCTGTTCAACCTACTTTATTTAGGTATACAAATACTGATGAAACTCTCATAAAGCTGCAAAGGACTAGGATTTCGGAAGATAAATGGTGGGAAGAACTGTTAGAACTTTTGTAAAGATTATCCTTACTTGAATTTTTGATTATGTACTACAGTAAGTCATGGTAAGAAGGATAAAAGGATGAATAAAGGTCAAAGTGTATCAGAGCAGTCAAAGAGTATCAGTTAAACGGAGCAGCCAACACAAAGTTACTGAAGAGGACAACAATGAGGCAAAGCATAGGGCCTGCCTCCAGCACATTCTCAAAAGAAGGAAACAACACAACATCAGTTATCATTTTTTCTTATCTACGAGACCATCTGTCTCTATTTTATTGTAATTTACTTATGAGTCATCCTAGATAATATCTCAAGTTGTTATGAGATATTTTTTGTAACTTTTTGTATAAATACTCCCTCAATCGGAGTATTTATGGTGGATTCTTAAACTTTGCTGTAACATTGACTATTTTGGAATAAAGTGCTATTGGAGATATTTTTTGTGGCTAAGCTGGATGATGATTTAAAGAGAAAGACTTTTTACAGGATTCATGTGTCAGACTACGGATCAATAAGTCATCTTTATCTTGTGCTTTAAGTATTTATATTGTTTATTATATCACTATGTTTCATTTCTGGATGATCAATGAAAAGAAGTAAATTAGAAAGTGCTTAAGTGTAATCTGATTTTAATCATTGTTATTCTAAATGTTTTCTTCTAAACTGGTTTTAAACAACGAATTCTTAATTTCTCCTGTTTTTCTAGTTTAAGCATTTTGATTATTTAATAAAGAATACTTAATTGCTCTTTGTTAATAATAACTCAATTTTCCCTCTTATAAATGTGTTGAAAGATTCTTAATTTCCTTTCATCCGTTTAGATTCCGTTCCATTTCACTTTAGATCTAAAATTGTTCTCTGTTTGATTATCTTGCGCTGTGAAACCATATTTTGTGTAGAAACTTAATCCAATAAAGCCATATTTTTGACTCCATAGCCCAATGGCCTGAATTACTCAATCTTGCCCTCAGCTATGGAATTCCACCACCCAAATTCAAAAAAAACCCCTGAATGTTATAACTAGCCTAATATCTTCAAAAACAAAGCTAAATTATACAGAGTGAGCCCTCTATGGGTACAGATTGGCTAGATTCTGTACCTAAAAGATTGGTTTGTGGTTACCTCGGACCCCTTTCCACTTTCAACAACTTCAAGGAAAATCTGAGTGATAAGATAGTGGTGACCATACTGGGGACCTGGATAATTTTATTGTTACTGTGTTTATTTTATAAGCTACAGACAGAGCCTGAAGTTATCCAAGTAGCCTTTAAACTGCTTTTGCTCTGCAATTGCATAGTAAATAAATGCTACTTTAGTCTATCTCCGGTCTAGTTTATGGAATGAACTTTGGTTTCAAACATTTAATCAGTTCCTCTAGACTAATAAATCTTTAAGAAAATTTAAAACCAATATATGTAACTTCTTAAAGAGATTATTGAAGTTGTATTATTATTTTCATTTAAAACCAAAAAAACCAAAAAATATCACTTAAGAAAGCTGGCTTCAGAAAGGACTCATTATACTAGAGCTAATCCTGATCCAAATCCTCCGCCTGTATTCGAAAATCCGAATCTGATTCCCAGAATTCTTAGAACACAAGATAGTCAAGAAAGATCTGGAAGTTCTCGACCTCTCTATAGATCAATTTCATATCCAGTGAAGTGGATCTATCTTGTCGATGAACCTTTTGACGAGTAGTTTGAAACATCTTTATTTGTAAATTTTTCTAAATCTGAATTGTCCAATTTAGTTCCAAACCCAGTATTTCTTGAAGATTTGAAATTTGAATTTGTTACTTCACATCTTGACAAGCATTTGCGAGATTTCATACAATTTGAGTTTACCTCTGAAGAAACTTCAAAGATTTCTGTAATTACTTCAGCTTCTCCCAGTTCATCATCGTTTCATCAAACATCTCAACCTCAAACTACCCCTTCTACTCCTCCACCCACCACTCATAGACCAACCTCACCTGTCCTATCACCACTACCTCTTCCAATGGCAAACATATATGCTCCTTTAAGGTTACTAGCCAATCTAGGGGCTATGCCTCAAGATTATCAAAGTAAGATCACTCCTTTTGATGGTTCGGGTACTTACACTGCACAACAACATACTAAAAAGATGACCGATTATTTTGAAATTAATGAAATTGATGCTGATGATGTAAGAATGAGAATTTTTGTCCAAAGTCTTACTGGAGAAGTCAGAACCTAGTTCAGGGCACTTCCTGCAAACAACGTTGCTGACTTACCAGCTCTTTATAGAACATTTTAAAACAGATGGGAAAAGAAGAAAGACCCTCTTCATATCTTATCAGACTTTGGAAAACTAAAGAGAGGACCAAATGAGACTGTGCAAGATTATGTCACCAGATTCAATGAAGCTTATAATGTTGTTCCCCAAAATCTTAGACCTCCTCCAGAATCAGTATTAATCAAATTCCCTGATGGATTTGATTCTTACATAGCATATCAGCTTAGGGAAAAAGCTCCTCAAACTCTAGAATAAATCCGAATTATAGTTGTTAGTGTTGAAGCTAACCTAATAGAGAAACGAGCC
Organism: Pinus albicaulis; assembly: GCA_034641835.2. Lineage (NCBI taxonomy): Eukaryota > Viridiplantae > Streptophyta > Pinopsida > Pinales > Pinaceae > Pinus > Pinus albicaulis. Next base: position 138,964 of record JAXQQM020085890.1, on the reverse strand, counting down.
ATAGCCAGAGCTGAAAGAAGAATGCTTGTAAATGAAGAACCCTCAGATTTTGAAAAGAAACTAGATGCTATTATCAAAGGGATGGAAAGACTATGAGATAGAGTAGAAACATTTGAAAAGAATAAAGCTCCTTGGGATGGTCAACCTTGCAATACTGTGAGAAATCCGAACTTCAGAAGAAACCAAAATCAAAACACTGGAAAATCTGGCCTTGACCAACATATTAGGCCTCCATTCCAGGAAAATTATGTCGAAGGCTCAACTTCTGAAGAACCAACTGAAGATGTTCAAATAAACAATGTCACTGAAGGTGAGAATGAACCAGAAATTTTCTTGAATCAAGAGGATCAAGTGGCTCATATTCTTAAGCAATTTCAAACCCAGTCTGGAGAATCATTTGACTTTAAAGAAGGATATGACACAGCCATCTATGAAGTTCATAAGCAATACAATTTGAGGAGCAGAAGATTTGATGTTCTGGAAGCAAGTAAATAGAAAACTGTAAAACAACCCCTCAAAGGTAAAATCAATACCGCCTCTGTAAATATTATTTCCAGATCAAATTCTAACCCTACCCACCCAATAATCGAAGATGTATCTGATACTCAACTGAATAACAGACAACTTTCCAATACTCTTCCTCCCAAAGGAAATGTAGAGTAACCTCTAGAAGTTGATTCAGAAACAATTTCAGCACACAACCCCACTCCTGAAAAGGAGAAAAACACTGAAAACATAGAAAAAGATAATCCAAATGTTCGAAATACAAGGACTCAAACTGAGAAACCTTTTAATTTGGAAACTGAAGTAGGCAAATTAAAGATAGCTGTTCCATTGTCCGAATTAGCTAAACATGATGTCTACAGAAACCAAATTCATAAATCTTTCAATATTACTGGAAGTGATGATTCGGTAAATGTTTTTGATGATCAACCTAGATTATTATTTGGCCCTGAAGTAAATGGAAAACCAGAAAGTGGAGGAACTCCTCTATTTTATGTGAGTTTGAATATACATGATAAAATACTTCATAATGCCATGCTTGATTCTGGGGCATCTCACAATCTAATTCCCAAGGCTGTAATGGAAAGATTAAATCTGGACATCACCAGACCTTACAAAGATCTTTTCTCTTTTGATTCAAGTCAGGTGAGATGTTTAGGATTAATTAAAGATTTGTGTGTTACATTGGTTCAATACCCTGCGAAAACCATTTTTATGGATATAGTAGTAGCAGACATTCCTCCAAAATATAGTATGCTATTGTCTAGATCCTGGGGTGAAAAACTCGGGGGATCTCTTCAATTAGACATGTCATATGCTACTATTTCAGTATTCGGCCAACCTTTCACTAATTTCACTAATTTCACTAATTTTTTTGCAGTTAACTTCTATAACCATGGAATTCATTTGAACAACTTTCAGATTGACCAATCTTTAAGTGTAACAACAGAAGAAATACATAAATTTATAACCATGGAATTCATTTGAACAGCTTTCAGATTGACCAATATTTAAGTGCAACTACAGAAGAAATACATAAATTTTTATTAAAATCATTCATATATCCAAACTAGGTTAAACTAGGTTATTGGAATTCACCTAAAAATATATCCAATCACTACAACACAGATTCCTGTGTATAACTCAGATTTAGCCTTTCAATTGGGGAGGGAGAATCCACCCTAATCCCTTGTTTTGAGGTTTCAAATACAGCAGCGTGACATTGCGGCAAAGAAAAAAACAGTGGTGAGGAATGGGAAAGAGAGAGGAATATCCGCTATCGAAAACACCATGTACAATGCCGTTGGCGGCTTTTGTTTTTATATCGGTGTGGTGTATGGAGCCCGCAAATTTCCATGGGTGGTAAGGATGGGCCCAAAAAAAAACATCACAGAATCTTGTTATTTTTCAGTAATTTGATTATGGTTGAATATTGTTTTAGAAGGTGAAAATGGATTAAGCGTTATAAAAAAAATTGTAAAATCCAAAATTTGAACTTTAAAAATAAAAAGGGTAAAATCCAAAATTTGAAATTTAACAGTTGTAATCGGATTTCCCAAAATTTTTGCCAAATTTTATCAAAATATTATTTTCCACATAAATTTGAACCTGCTTGATATCACGAATTTGGAAGCGAAAACCGAACCAGCACAAGCAACCACGAAAAGACTCTCAATGTGTCAACAGCCATACTCATCTTCTTGTTTTGTGCGTTATTTAAGCTACAGAAATGACTGGACTGACCGTAACAGTAAATTGTAGGAAAACAATTATTGAAAATTAGAAGGGAGTCCATGTCCAGATGATGATGGTGCCAGGGTGGTTAGAAAGGGGAAAGTTGTCCAAAAAAATTTCCATTTCATTGTGAATAGTTCTGTTTGGTTTGATAACTCAGGATGTAATGCTTTTTATTTTTATTATTTTCTTTAAATAAAAAGTTATAGAACAATATTTTATATTTATAAATTTTGTTGAGTAATTAAATAATTATAAAAATTAAAATCTAACAATGTAATATTTTACTAATAATGGTTTTTTAAGAGAGTTATATATGTATATATATATAATTCACCAAAAATATTTTTAAGAGTCATTTCTTTATTAAAAGTATTCTTGAGTTTTTAAAGGATATATAAATTAGACACTCTTAAACAATACCAAATATTAGATATAGAGTTTTTAATCATCCATTTAGATTCCTAACAAAAATATTTTCCAATATAAATAGCCCTAAAGAATGTTGTCCATTTGAGTGTTTTCTATCAACATCTCATCAATCTTTCCTTGTGTTGAATTTGACAGTGCTTCATAAGGCAACCCTGGATTGGCAGGTTGTGACGGGGTTGTTGACGGATGATAATATAAACTCGACTTACGTTTATGCCTCCTCATGTGGAGAAACCACGAATAATCAGGCATAATTTTGGGCACTGGAAAAATGCCTCTAACTTGCTGCAAGGAAAGGAATTCGTCTGCTCTAGGTCCATGGAGATACTCAAATTTCCATTACCCTGATCCAAAAGTTACTGCAAGGTCATCTATTGGAAAAATATATTAGGAGTTGGTGCCTCTTAGGGGTGGAAAGTACTATCAGTGCTGGTGTACCTCCTTGGTGGGCAGTTAGTTCTAGGCTTATGTTGAACGGTTCGTATAGCCACTGTCTGCTGTGTATGAACTTATTGCGATCCTATGGCGTATGATCCTCAAATTGTGAATCGACATATATAACTGCGCTGTAGTAAATCGATATGGGTGTGATGGTATGGCTAGTGGTGACTCACTCACAGTGTTTATGATTCGGCTTTGTACCTTACCGTGTTGGGTCGATGTGGCGGGTATGGTGTGATGGGGCACCCCCCCTATGCTGGTGGTAAAGAGAGAGGAACTAGTTAAGGCAAACTAAGTAGCGAGACAAAGCGCTTATTAACCAATACTTTCATTTACCCAATACCTTAGGGGATAGGCTTTATTTGGTTGGCTGCCTACTCACATTCATTTTAGTGTCACCTACAGGAGCTTTTCTCTTTATAAAAGGAAGACCGGGGCGGGGATTACCTTTCACTTATACATCACGACACTTTGTTATTGAACTGAACCAGCTGCTTAGGTACTTGGACCAGTCATAGTTACTTTTGGCCTACTTGCTTTATTTACGTGCATGTTAATCTAGCGTGCGTCTTTACCACTCACCCTTACTGCTTCACCCAACTTAGTGCATGAGTGCCTTTATGCCCTTATAAACCACTCGCTTTACTGAATGCCTAGGGGGTTGCACTCTTTCTCTTTTGGGGGACGGGACAAGCTTCCAGATACCTGTAGGAATTCAGACAGCAGGAACACCAGTTATGCTTATTTGCCTGAACTTAAGTGTTTACCTATACTCTATCAAACCACCTTTCTATACTCACTAACTTACCCTGCCTGTTATGTCCTAACCCATTGCTGAACTAGCCAGGAAGACTAAAGTAGGCATGGCATGCAATCCCTTAACCCCCTACCCTTATGTTTCTATTCACCTGAAGACCTAGATATGTTCCCCTATACCACTTGAGGAATTCATCGCCTTAGTGCGTTGGATGGGTACTGCTATTTACCTTTACCTTGCTCCCCCGATTCTGGATGGTACGGCACCGGATTCTCATTCCCCCATGCTAAGTTGGGCAGCTCTGTGAGTGTGGTAGGATCGTCAGAACTGCCCTCCTCTTTTAGGAACTACTGCCAGACTATCTTGGAAGGGCGGACGGCTTGCTTGCCTTAGGCTTAGGCACTTAAAACCTTACATGCATGAAAGAAATCATCGAATTGGCTTAAGACAAATGCGAGTTCGAGCCAGATGGATCATACCTGTAATAACCCTTAAACACCCATCTTTTCTTATTCCAATACGCCTTTGGCCAAGGCTTTTCAAATTGACCGGACCAACTCCACTATAAGGTGGGCATGGCTTTTCTTTCTTGTTTGAGGGGAGGTAAGCCTGCTGAAACCTCCGCCAAGGGAGATAAGTTCTGGAAGGCTGATTGTGATTCATAAGCCATAGAGTCTGTTATCCGAGAGGGTGATAAGCCAAAAGCAGTAATAAACCTTCAAGAGCTGCCGTGAGTAACAATAAACTCAACAAACTTCAACTAACTTCACTAACATCCGCCAAGGTAAGATGCAAAAAGAGTAGGGAAAGCTGGTCAAAGTGCCGCCAAGTCAAGATGATATCAAATAGTAAGTCAAAGCTCAAGAAGTGCCGCCCATAGAAACGGATCTACCCGAATAAAGCAGGCAAGCTATAAACCCGAATACCACCTCACTCCACCTACCTACACTGAGCAACTGATCAATCCACATGTTCGGGCCTATCTACAGCCCCTTGGTGCCACAACCTTACCCATTTTGTGCGTTGAGGGAGGCATCTTCTTGGCTCACCTTATTACCTTTATATTAGTTATTCAGAACCTTTTATGGAAGTAACAAGCATTTAGTTCCGGGCTTCGGGATACTCACGAAAGATGGAAGCTCATGGATAGGATTTAGAAACCCCTTTTCTTTTTGATGGAGAAACCTCACTGCCTTTTTATTAGTATTTATAACCCAACCTTTGGGCTCTTATTTATATATGTTATATCTTATTTATACAAGTTAGATATTTAGATAAGTTATACCTTTATATCAGTTAGATGGGGATATTATTTATAAAAATGACTATTTGCAGAACATGTTCAGAAAAGGTTTAGACAGACATACAGAGAGTTTAGGACAGAAAGACCCGTAACCATCCCGTTAGAATCCATACTTTACATCAAATGACAGTTCGAACAAGGTTTAGGGAATCCAGACCCGTAGACTTACTGTTTGAACCTAGCCAGCAAATGTGAGGAGAGGGAAGACATACCCACCCTCATTTCTTGAGAGGAAGACAGAACCGTACCCTGAAAGTTTGATACGAGCTATCCCATGTTCGGAGAGGAATGAAATACATACCCTTCCTGTGGGACAAGGGTTTATCCATCCAGATCCTTACCTTGGTTACATACCCTCAGCCAAACCTTACCTTGGCGGCATACCCTTATACATTTAGTGCGTTTAGGCTTCTTATTTACGAACCTTCTTACCTGCGGTAATGGTCCTCAACCTACCACCCGTTTACCTTATCCGAAAAAGCTGTATCTTGAAGCTGCCTTATCCCGAGGCTGTCTTATCACGACGAACAACCCCTTCCAATCAAAATATATATGTACAGTAACAATACTCATCTGACAATTTCTTCTTATAGCTCTTATAGCAGCGACTGACCAGTTAATAACCAACAGCCCATTGAGGGTACAGCGAGCGGGTCCTTATCTTACGTACGCTTATAAAGAAAGCAGGGCAGGGTAAGCAAATGGATCTTTACCTTACCTCATGAAGGAAGGAAGGTAGGTTTTACAAAGAGTAGGTGCAATTGGTCTTTACCTTCTTACACACGTATGGCTACTCACCTTGAACGAAAGCTGTTAGGTCATCAGTCAGTATACCCAGCTACTCACTTTGACGAAAGCAGTTAGGCCAATACTACAATACTAGCACAAGTCATGAAAATAGATTATGTTCCGGTATCCCCACTCGAGTATGTCTCTCGCCTAAGCTTACCTTACCTGAACCTACCCTGATCAGAGCCTGCCTTACCTAAGTCTGTCTTAAAAGGTACTACCCTCCCTCACCTAAGTGTCTGCCTTAGAGTCTTCCTTACCAGAGTAGTCCGCCCTACTTGGTCTCGCCCTAAGGTCTCCTCTGCCTTACGGGTTCTTCCAACCTAATCTACTTGGTATATATTATCACAAAGTAAGTCAATTAGTAACTAATTAGAAGCCATGAGTTTATTCCCCTCTCAACTATGCCTTCTCACCTCAACTATGAAACATGTTTTGGTGACAGAAAGTCAACGTCATCCCTTCAAAGGAAGATCGGTTACTTAAGATTGGTAAGAACGATCACTTTACAAAGAAAGGATTTGTGTAAATGCGTGATCCAATAAAAGTCTATGAGGCGAGTCAAAGTCTATGAAGTGAGTCCATCGAGAAATCAATTAAGCTTTGTCGAGACAAATATGCGCATCAAGCTTTGTAAAGTCTCTATCTCTATCTGTTTTTCGAGTCTCTATCTCCATCTGTCTGTTAGTCTCCATAGGAAAAGTAAAAACACTTCTTATTGCTCACGAATGCTCGCCAAGAACTTAAGTGAAGGCTGAGCAAAGAAGCTTAGGTGAATGCCGAAAACAATCCCAATGCCTTTTCTAGCGCGTTCTATCATCACTTATAGTCCACCCTTGACTCGTTGCCCTAAGACTCACGCTCTAGCTTATTTTAAATCAAGAAAATATTCATTCTTTAGGTCCCGGCCTAACCTAACCCTACTTTTGGTCTTCGAGCTTCCTCGACCTCGTAACCTCGGCCGAGTCGATGGCGGCCTTATAGTCGAGAGTTCGGCAAGCTCACCCTCACTATATGAATAGTGAGCCCCCTAACGGGTCCTACCGGGCCTCACGCTAAAGTACTTTGTTTCCTTTCATAAGCAGATCAATCAAACCGCTCTTGATACATGTTTCAAAAGCAAACTATAAAATAAGATATCTGTCTGTCCTCACCTCCGGTCTCGGCTCTCCTTCCTAACCTCGACCTCGTCCTGCTCAGACGGGTGTTTCAGGCGTTCTCACGTTGAAGCACTTAGCAGAAAAAAGGTTTCTTAGGAGTCGACCAATAAGAAAGAAAGTATGCCTGTCTCACGCCCTCTTTCCTGGTCTCGTCCCACTTCCAATCTCGCCCGCCTGACCTGATCTCGCGTTCTTACTTACACTTACTTACCTCGTTCCTTACACACACTTACCTCGTTCTACTTGAGTGGATGTAAAGCGTTTTCACATTGAAGCGCCTACCGGAGCAGAGGAACATGTTGTTTTCGGGGCCAACCAATAAGGAAAATATGTCTGTTACGCGCCCAACCTATGATCTGACACTGACTGACTTCATTCTACTTAGGCGGGTTTTCAGGCGTTCTAACATTGAAATGCTTACCAGAATAACATGGTTTATTGGAGGTCGGACCAATAAGTAGTAAGATAACCTATAAAAGAATATGGCTGTTGATGATCTTCATCCCGATCCGATCAACTTACCTGAATCGAAGCTGTCTGACCAAGAGCTGCCTTTTCACACCCGACTAATTTTGAATAACTAAAGAATAGATATGCAATAATAATAAAGAATAAATGTTTTACAGTAAAGAGTAGGTGCGAGTTATCCTTACCATTCGCTACTTATGACTGCTTACCTTGAAGGACAGTGATTAGGTCCAGTACCAGCCATCTTAATATACCTCAACCTCACCAGAGCCCGCCTTACCTGAATCTACCTTATCTGAGTCTACCTTATCTGAGTCTGCCTAGGGTCCTTGCCTCACCTGTCTCACTTTCATTTACCTCACCTAAGTCTGCCTTAGGCTCCTCCTTACCTGAGGCTGCCTAGAGTCTCCTGACTTACCGAAGTCTGCCTGAAAAGATACTGCCTTACGGCCCTCAGCTTTTTCACCCAAGTATGCGCCCTAGGGTCTTTGCCTCACCTGTCCCACCAGAATTTACCTCACCTGAGCCCATCTGAGAGCCTACCGCCTTACCTGAGTTTACCTCACCTGAGCCTGCCTAACCTTAGTCTGCTTTAAGATCCTTACTTATTACTAGAGCCTGCCTACTTGGGCCTGCCTGATTCTGTGCCTTACTTTAAGAATTTCACTTACCAGAGTCTGTCTACTTAAGATCCTGACTTACCCAAGTATATGTCTTACAGACCAGTTTATAGAGGTGTATCAATACGATAAAAAGGACAAGTCAACAAGTCAATATCAATTAGTAAATAAGGAAGAGCCATTACTCTACTCCTCTCGACTATGAAGACTAGTAAACATATTGGTGAAGGTAAACGTCGTTAACTCAAATGAAAATTGGTAACAACTTAAGGTTGCTGGTCAAAACGATCACTTCACTTGAAGCTTTGTCTCGAGGCGAATATGCATCAAGCTTGATCGAATATCTATATTGGTTAGTCCTCATAGATGTGGGTGCAACCAGGTATCTTACCTGACACCTTACGCCCATGAATTCTCACCAGAAACTGAGTTGAAGAGGTTTGAAGGGGCTTAAGCAAATGCCGAAAACCGTCTAAATGGCATGGCTCTTATAACGCATTCTATCGCCATTTAGAATCCACCCTCGACTATCATATCAGCGGTGTGGCCCTGTAACTCACACTTTTACTTTTAAAGAAAAAGAAAGAAAGAAAAGAGTTATGTAAGTCTTATAATCCTACCGTGAAGTACCGATCAGAAGTACTAATAAAGAAAATCCCATATACTAATGAGCCTAGCCCAATGAAGAAAGGAATGAAGGTTGGTTTCTTTTGCTTTCTCACCGTAAGAGTAAACGGGTAGGTAGAACCAACTTAGCAGATCAAGTTCAAGATCAAGTTAGAGAGAGAGAAGTAAAGTACTCATCATCTAAAGAAATAACCTTATTCTTTTATTCTATTTGTTGGTGAATCTCTGGTCAATTCAAAAGTGATAATTCGGAACTCAGGAATTGATCATCTGAGCAGTACCCCTCACCCCTCCCCTCCTCATTGGCCTTTTCCAAGGCGCTTACAGCCACTTTTGACCTCCAAAGCCGCCAAGCGCCGCTTGTTACCCTCTGACCTCAAATCCATCCTCAATGGCCATTTCCCTTGCCCTTGTAGGCTCACCCTCACCATATGAATAGTGAGCCCGATTGGCGCCTTTAGTCGAGAGTTTGGGTCGGCTCACCCTCTAAGTGATCGAAGAACCGAAATTGATCATTCATTGGTCCCGGCCTGGTTGGGAAATGCGTTTTCGCTCTTATTATACGATGCACATATCACACTTCGATAATAGGGGCATAGAAAGCAAACAGTGAGCACGGGCATATATTGGTGAAATGGTCACTCGGTGTGCCGGTAGATAAACCCTTTGTTTCGACAGCTTAGCCCATGAGCTAGCCCTCGTCGTGTGTCAACCTTGCCTCGTGTAGCCGCTCGAAGTAAGCCTTGCCTCGATGGTACAGCGTGTCTTTAGTCCTAGCTCCAGCTTTGTGTCGATAGCCCTAATCCATATTCTCGTAGTTAGCATCCATTGCGGTGTTGACATCCGTGTATCTTGCTTGTTTAGTGTGTATTGATCAAGATCGTTGTTGATAGTGTGCTTAGCCAACCACTTCCTCACATCTCCTTCCCCCCGCTCGCCACCTAGATAGTCAAGTTATTGCTAGTTTATTGGTTAGTCCCCTATGTATCTTGCTTTATTAGCTCATCGATCAAAGATCATTACATGGATTCTCTCGTGTAAATTCCGCCACTACTAGAAGTTTACCTCGTAGTTTTGTCTTGGACTTCGATTTCCCACGTGAACCGTGAGTTCGAGAAGCGAGCTCCATATCTCGGGTGCAAAAGGAAGGAGCAGGAGCAACGAGGCTAAAGCGTCAGCCCTTTCACCCGTTGATCTCATAGGAGCGAGTAACCATTTCGAGATCAAGGGTTTGAATTGGTTACCCGCGATAAAGCGCACTCGTGCTCGGTTCATTTCCTGGGCATAGATCCAATTCTTTGTTTTTTTGTTTCCGGCTTTTGAACCTCTGCGCTACGCTCTTGAATGAGGCTATAGCTCTATAACTCCCTGCTTCAAACTCATTACGGGTCTCGATATTTATTATATGATGCATCCGTCCTCGTCTCTACCTGCGCCCACCCTTACTGCTACCTTAGCTACCGTAGTGCCTCGTCCTTGTCTTTGCGATTGGTGCCTATTATAGAGAAACTCGAACACGAAGGTATAAGCACAATGACAAAGGTAATAATCTCTACCACCGAGGACTCTACCGCATTAGACTATGACTCACGAGCATAAGAATATTCATCTCGATTACGAATCGTTCCAGCCTACCTCTCGTCTATGCTACCGCTTGCTCCTATGCCTTAGCTTCTTCCGGCTACCGGCTCTAGAACAAATGCATCCTCAACCTAAGTGCCATTGGTGCTACCTCACCGAATTGGTTAGTGCCGCTTCAACGATCGCTTCTTCAACGGCTCAATTCGCAACCTTGCTTCTCCCCGCAACGTGTCTCTCTGTTCCCCTTTCGCTATCGTTGGACAAAGCCGATGCCGCTGATGCCGCCGATAGTGGTGGATCTCGTTTATGCTTTCTCGTCTCTCGCCGCTTATGTATATGGAACTAGGTGAAGCGGAGCCGCGATGTACATTTATTAGTTCAAGGTCAACAACTTAACCCGCTACCTTATATATAGCCTCCGTCCCAACCTTAGCCTCGCGAAAGAGAGAGAGCTTAACCCCTTTATCTCATTCCGGATTCATGTTCTTCCAACCTCGTTTAGAAAGGTGCGAAGCCGCTTGTCCACATCGGCAAGGTACGAAGCCGCTTGCTCGACCAAAGAGAGAGCAAGGAAATATATAAGTCGCATGATTGGCTTCGCTCTCTTACCCGCATGTCCGCATGATCGTAAGGCCAATGGTGGGCTTCGCCTTCCTATACCAACAACTACCTCGGTATGAGTGCGAGGTATAATTACCGTTGTCCTCCTTATTGTATCCTTGCCGCACGTAGTGCGTTAGGTGAGGAACAAAGTGACCAAAGGGAGAGGAGGTTACCTATATAGATGGATATATCCAGGCAAGTCCAGGGAGGTCCTTTCATAGCCCATACTATACGAATGAAGACCTTCACTAACTCATACGCCTATAACGAAAGTAGGAAATTAAATGAGTGGGCTAAAGTAGGAACATAAGGAGCTATCTATATTAATACCACGCTAACTCACCTTTAACGTCTCGTATCGTATCATTTCGGTAACTAGAGAAGGCTCTTGTATTAAGGCTCAAGTTCTCGTGAATGGTTCCTTTAGCCCTTCTCTCGAATACAACTATCATTGTGTCCGACCCTCAAATGGTGAATCATTGTATGTAACGGTTCGTCATTGCATCCAATCGAAGTAGGAACGTGTGTTCAGCATCGGTAAGTTTCATAGCGGGTATGGGGGAACTCTTTTCTCGGTATGGATTGAATAGGTCATTCTCTCATATGGTGGAAACTAGAATTCAATTTATATATCATTATTGTAGCAACTTGGATAACATAAAGAATATCTTCCATTTGGTGGATCAAAGCGCCATGGTATGGGTTCCATTCTTGGGTTGTGAGCAAGGTGAGTTAAGAAAAACGGAAGGTTGTTGGTATAGCTCCGAACATAAACAAAGTTTTACCGCGATAGGGGAAAAGGTTAATATAAAATTCTAAGTGCCTAGGGACTAAGCATTCATGAAGCAAGTGTGGTTGGGTAAATAAAGGCGCACTCGTTGGGTGAAGGCAATAGTAAGTAAAGGGTATGACAGGTAGCATGCACGTAAGTAAGGCTAAGTGTAGGCAAAGATAGTCAAAGTTCATAGTCAAGTAAGTGCTATACCAACATTCTCGGTGTTAGCCACACGCAATATTTTGTTATACCAAAAGGTGGCTAAATATTTTTTGAGCCTCCAAGGAGACAAATTTTATCACTAAAAATTGTTGGCTCTTGAAGACTCCTTCTAGGCCTCATGCCTCCGTCCAAAATCCTCATTTGTCGTCCCATCTTTATACTCAGTAAAAAATCAGCCGATTTTCGTATAACAAACTGCTAAAAAACCATCATTTTCTTTCCCTTGTTTCTCCATATTATTCCTTTTTCTTTCATAAGTTCTCCCTACCATTTATGAAAAATTCCCATACATAGTTAAAAACTCACTTTTTAACTATTTCGGAACCCAAATCCATTTTAATCCTTGAAATTTCTCATAAAAAATCAAGGTTTTATTGTTATGGACCTAAGCCCCTCGGGCTAAGTCCTAAAACCACTTCACGTATGCCCGTCACCCAAGACCAAGAGCTGAGCATTGGGGCCAATCGCAATCGAAGGCCGTGCGGGAGACAAATTCCTTTCGTAAATATTTCAAAACCCCGATGCGATTAGTTTATATTGTTAAGTCTTTGCGACAGCGTTCGCCGCCGTCGATCCGTCGCAAGATCCGACGTCCGCAGCTTCAATCGCACCGCTCCCCGATCGCAATTGCAACACCCATCGTGCGCCTCCCGATTGCGATGCTCCGATTGAAACCCTCCCGAGGCTGCATGGTGGTCAGTGGATCTCCCGCGCAATCCGCACGGGCCCACCACCGATCGCGCAAGTCCTTTCGCTCCTCCTCCGATTGCGTGCCCCCGATTAAATCTCCACCGTCCGTTCTTCCCGCGGATCAATCTGTCCGCGCTACAATCGCAAACCCATGCCCGATAGCAATCGCGATGTCTTTCCGCCGATCCCGGTTGCATCTCCACCGAATTGACGTCCGTCGAGATCCGAGCCAGTCCGCGCTCAATCGCGAGCCCATGCCCGATCGCGATCGCAAGTCGCACGTGCACCCGCCCCGATTGGAGCCTTCCGACGTAATCTCGACCGTCCGTTTTCATGTTAATCCGACGGTCCTCCCGCGATCGATGATCCCTTCCGATTGTGTTCTCCACCGATTGATCTTCCCGTCGACGACGCAGTCGGTCGCTCAATCGCTCCGTCCCTCCGATCGCAATCACAAGTCCTTCTATTCGCCTCCCGATCGCATCGCAACTGAACCGTCCATTTCCAACCTATCCAACGACCCTTATTCCCTCCGATCGCAAGTCCTACCGCCTTTTCAAAGCCCGCCGATTCGTTTCCGCCGTCGATCTGATCCGCGGATCAACGGCCGCGCGCTTGATCACACCGAGTTCAATCGCATCCCCTTTTGTGCCACCTCCGATTGAGACCCTCCGATCGAACTGGACCGTCCACGTGTCCAGACGGACGGTCCGAAAACTGCTCCTCCTTATTCTTCTCCCGCTATCCTTTTCGCCCGTCGTGCGCATCTCCACCGTTGGTTGCCTTCATCCGACACGCTACTGCCCCTCCCCCCCGCCATCTGCGGCGGTTATACCCATTTCGTAGGATTTCTTAATTGTTTTTGTTTTGCGTGTGTGTTTTAATGGTTTTCCATTATAGAACGAAGGAAAGCGAGGGATAGGAAAGACGGCTTCCCGTGCCTTCGGCTATCTTAAAGAGGCCATTCACTGGGCTCTATTCCACGTCTCGTCGAGCACTCTATGAGTATTGACGCAGTAAAGCAAAGGCAGGGTCTCACATCGTACAAGACACTCGTTTTTTAATCAAACACGACAGAAGAGTATCAGCTGGAGAGCAGTAGCATAGCATATGAAGATTTAAAGATGACTTTTTATGGGGATTACGGCTAAGACCGTTATCAAAGGCCTAATCCCCAATATAAAACACATTTTAAAGGAAAACCTAAAGTGTTTTGATCGACTAAAGCCTCCACCGCCACATCCGAGGCAAATTGATTCCTCGCCTACCACCGAGCCACCTCGTTGCCTCAAACCTTTCAAACAGAGGCCGAAGTTATTGAAGAAGATCGCTTTTCGCCTCGTAGCAAACGAGAGTTACTTCTCGCAGGTATGATCAATGCGTAAATATCCGCAGTTACTCCCCACATTGCACAGTAGCCTCGAGGTCACAAAGCTCCACCGAGCTTTGATATTTATGGTAAAAAGTTAATACGTTGATCCACCCGTAAATTTCTCTCTCGAGCCCTCGAAAGGCCGAGAAGTCTTGAACTGTATTAATTATCTCGAGAGATATTTTCTCGCATCACCTCCTCATTCTTCTATAAATACCTCAGGAGAAGATGAAAAGTTGTTGGTTGCAAGAACTTTGAAATACACTTAAGCTTGAGACTTCTATTTGTACATAGTATTCACCGGCCCTTGAAGCTCGTTTGTGCTAGAGTAGTTAGGTTGAATAGTGAAGATGATCGCTTGAATCGAAACATTGGACTTGAAGTTTGTAGCCGGTTTGACATCAATATAAAAGTTGTTTCATGGGATCCCGATCTATATCGATTTTCGGTGATGTTATTCTCATTTGTAACTTGTTGTTTTATTTTCGTTTTCATGTTGTTTCATTTTCCACCGTAAAGAACAAGCTTTAAAATGAGTATTAGGACCCGCTCGTATATCAAGTATCTTTCTCTTCGATTTCGAGAAATCTTTATTTGAATGTTTTTCTTCCAATCTGTGTTATTTAGGAATGACTTAATTCAGTCTTTAGGTATGAGCAATGTCGGTGTTCCCTCATTTTATCGTCCTAGTCTGAATATTATTTCTGAATGTTACTTTACGTATGTGTTATGTGATGATGAACCGAAGGAAGTTATGGTTAGCGTCCCAGCACTTGTCTCGCATAACTAACGCATTGTTTCTTGGAATGTTGTTAAAAGTCGAGCTAGTTTAGAAGCACTTGCTAGATCTTAGACCATTCTGTGTTATCTTTGTGTCTCCCCTTGTTTTGTATGTTTTCTATTAGAAGTGTGTCAAAGGGCTGGTTGGTTTAAAAGCACTTACCGGATCCTAGTCTACTTTCGTGTCCTCCTCTAAGTGTTTGCCAAATGACCGATCGGTTTAAAAGTACTTATCGGATCCTAGGTCGCCCTTCGTTCGCATCCGTTTGATTCCCCTTCTTAGTGTATCACTCCATTCCATAAATCAAAATTTAAAGAAATCCTTAGACATAGATGACTTTCCCCCTTGGATCACACTTGATGTTGTTATTCAATCAAAGCCCGTATATGACTCCATAGCCCAATGGACTAAAAACCGTTATATCTATCTTGTCTGCCAAATCTTTTTCTATTTACTTGCAACTTCTCACTTTTGAAACTTTTTTGCATTTAGGATTTTCCCCTCAAGTAACATTTCATGCTCAACCATCCAAAAACAAAACAAAACCCGTGGCCTTCATAACTAGCCTAATATCAATACCTTAAGATTTCAAAGACAATATCCATCTTTGTACATATTGGAGAGATCCCTCTCCGATTCGGGAGGGCTAGATCCTAGAATCCCAAAGTTGGTTGAAATGATGTTAACTGCGTGATTGGACTCTCCCAATCTTGCTAATAAATTACAGAAACCTAACACCCGGGCCGAAGAAATGGGGGATAAGTAAGTAGGGTGTCTCTAGGTGGGTGGGTAAGGTGGGCAGCGAGCATTGAACCTCGCTTTACACAGGGATTGGGGTGGGTGGGTAAATAGTAGGCGATGGCGGCCTTTTGGTCGAGTGTGCTAACGCACCCATCAATCGATCAATCATGAAGGACCTTGTCCCTCCCCTAATCTGGCCGAGGCGCTACGCATCCTTTCCCTCACCATATGAATAGTGAGTCCCTCGACCTCGTAACCTCAATTGAGTCCCTCTCCTTGTGTCGAGAGTTCGTTACCCACTCACCCCACGGCCTCACCATATGAATAGTGAGACCCTACCGGGCCTACGGGCCTCACCTTTTAGGGAAGGTGAGCGATAAATCCCTTTGGCCGAAGCTCGCTACGCATCCTTCGCTCGAGCACCGATGTCGCTATAATATATGAGCGTTACACGCTTAGCGGCGTAAGGCATTATATACGTAATGACTCGATAGCGGTAATTCGCTATCATTCCGCGCCCGGTCCCTGCCGCGCGCAAAGCCGACGTCGCTATAATTATATGAGCGTTAAATACGCTTAGCGGCGTACGGCATTATATAGCGTAGTTACATAATTTTCGCTCGATTCTCTCTACGCGTCATTTCGACGCTTTATCGAGCGGACACAATGCATTCATTATATACGTAATTACGTAATTACTTGGGCGGTATCGATATGTTCCGCCCGAGCGGGTGCCGATTCTCGCTCATATTCGATTCGCGCCACGTAGGAGACGCTTTGGCAGTATCATGCATATATTATATACGTAATTACGTCATTGTCGCTCTTATTCTCTCTACGCGTCATTTCGACACTATCGGAAGCAAAGCACGGCACACGGTGCATATATGAAAGAGAGCAATGAATGCATTCATTATATATGTGATTATGCATTCATTCGTTGCTTGAATCCAATCATTCATTATATGTAATTATGCATGTAGGAAGTCAAGGGTGAGGGTGAGGGTGAGGGACGAACTCTCGATGATAGGAGAGGGACGTTAAGTGACTCGACGATCAGGGCCGCCATCGACGAACTCTCGACGATAGGCCCGTTAGGTGAGGGTGAGCTTGCCGAACTCTTTGGACAAAGGAGAGGTAACGAACTCTCGACTATAAGGCCGCCATCGACTCGCGCGGGAGGTTACGAGGTCGAGGGATAAGTAGTTGAAGCAAGCCTTCGTACCCAAGCGAGAGCCTAGCCGTAACCCGAAAAGCGGACCCGGCAAGCATTCAATCTACGATACCGGCCCACTAGTATACTGCGGGTAAACACTAAATGAACACTCTTTTGGGATGGGTACTCTTAGGTAGGGGCCTTCCCTTTTCCATAACTCCGAACGAGAAGTCAAAGGAAAGAGAACCGCCGCCCACGGTAAAAGGGGCCAACTCGTAGGAACGTAGTCGCTTGTCCGCATCGGCAAGGTCTTACCCTTTTTGCAACAATCCACCCAAATCACTTTCGGAAGCAAGTAACTAAAGCAGACTACTAATTCACCGATTGTGTTATATACGTAATTATACAACAATAAGCTTATCAACTTATCAAAACGATAGCATCGTAAGTAATGCCTCGTTCATGCCATGCGATCTAGAACGATTGTTCCATATCGTTAAGTGAAAGGGGATTTAGTAGCTGTAGGAACGATTGTTGGTCTCGAATTCAATCGGGTAGGTGGGATCGTGCTCGCCTTGCCAACGCCAATCAACATGCCAACGCGAATCAACATCAAAAAAGGAGCTCAAAATGCATTGTAGAAACATCATTGTCCTTCATGCATCGAACCTCGGCCGTCGCATCGTGTCAAATAAAGCTCATACCTCATCTCACGACTCGCATCGATCATGTAGCTCTCGTAACCTCCCTAATATCACCTCCTCGCATGGATTGTGTATCTCAACGTGTAAGCTAATCGAACTTGTCTCGTGTAAGCTAATCGTATCGCGTTATCAACATCGCGCCTCATAAACTACGTGTCATCGACTACGTGTAACCTCATGTGTCTCCGTATGAGTATGCGCCTCACGTAGAATAGCCCCTTTGTGTAGTCTTATTCCCGATTATTCCCGCATGAGTATTGCCATTGATTATTCCCATCTGACATGCCGGAGTAGCCTAAAGCCAATGGAATAGAGCCTAGCGGATTAGAGCGTATTAGGGCGGATTGTATTAGAGCGGATTAGAGCCATCGGATTGGATCATCCGAGCATCCCGGTACTAAGCCCATTCCATTCGATTAGAGTAGCCCAGTTTAGTAGCACTCGGTCATTAGCCAAACAACCAGCAACGGTTGAGTATCCGGGTATCAAAGCCTATAAGCCAAGCCCCTATAAGCCGAGTATCCAAGCCGAGCGACCTAAGCCGAGGTGAGATGAAGCTACTCAATGGACGGTAGGAGAGGCCAAGTAGTTGAGCCCCCGCATGCAAGGTGGGTGGTTGCTCCCGATTCACACCCTCGATCGATACGCCCCCATGAGGTTGGAAGGATCGCTACAGACTTGCCCCCATGAGGTTGGAAGGATCGCTACAACTCGAGACCCGGAGCACACGCACCTCGCCGCTAGCCAAGAGATGCATTGTTGAGCCGCCGCTAGCCGAGACCGGGGAGAAAGCATGTCGTTCTTGCTATTAACCCATTCCAACTTTCCCATTACCCTTTCACTTCTACTCGCTGAATGTACTCGAACATGGTTCCTACAACCTACTTACCCTCTTTCACCCACCCTTTCACTTAACAATACGAACACGATTGCTACAGAGAGACTCACAAAGGCGGGGTACACGTTGAGCTACACACGAGGCTGGTTACACGTTGGAGGTTACAATATGCATGCTTGATGTTATGAGGGAGTACGCCGCTTGAGGTACGATGCTTGATTTGTGTACATTATGCCGGTTCGATGGATGAGGAGGTTTACACTATGAGGGACAGTTAGGTACCTCTTGCCGATGAAGTATGTTTTACGGAGGGATTTTGTGTTACACATGATGCCGACCGATGGAGCTTTCCAATTCAGAAAGTTACATCACGATATGGGACAATGAGGTGAGTTAGGCCGGTAGTTAGTGACTTATTCCCGGATGCCGCATCGACGTTATGCCATGGTGAGGACATGCAGTGAGCTTTCACAATGAGCCTTATACAATAACACATAGCGGAGTTGTTATATATACGTAGATATACCGGATACTTACAATTTCAATCAAAATACCGTGCTAAAGTACAGGCGCCGGCGCGTTAACGGATGCCGGTAGTAACACATTGACCGGGGTAAAGACTCAATCATAGGATGATCCGCCGTCGTTGGCTATTACTATGTCCCCACCTTTTACTAGTGTTAGCCTTTGCGTTGATCGGGTGCTCTCCCTTTGTCAAAATGCTTAGGCCACCTCCTCGATGGTAGTCGCCTAAGTTGAACGAGGTCGAAGGTTTGGACCAACTACACGTCGTCACCATCTTGCTCGCTTCCGATTGATGACCGCCTAATATGTAAGTGTTGACCTAGGGCCGCCGCACCATCACCGTGTGTGTGCGGGCTCGGCTCCCGACCGTACGTGGGCCGCCTCGTCACGGCTCTTCCCGAAGACCCATTTGCGTGTGTAGGTTCATAATTTGTTACGGAAACGTAGATCTATAGTTCATTCCCGGGATCACCTCCATAGGGTGAGGGTGAGCTCGCCGAACTCTCGACTCAAAGGCCCGAAAGGGTGAGCTTCGCCGAACTCTCGACTAAAGAAGAGGGACTCGCACCGAGCTATGAGGTCGAGGCCCGTAGGGTGAGGTACGTTAAGTGACTCGACAAAAGGCCCGTAGGGACCTCGCCGAGGTTACGAGGTCGAGGAGAAGGGAATCACCATTCATATGGTGAGAAATTAGATAGATGGTCTGGGCCCGACCGCGAGACCCGCCAGTTGAATAGAGAGCTGTAGTGATCCTGGGAGTCCGCGTGGAAGGGCTCCACGGGCACGAGGCGGAAGACCCGCTCACCCCCGATGTTGAAGGGATAATCGCGAGGAGCCAACCCTACCTAGTATGATAGGTCAGGGTTGACAACCTATGGTGCACGTTGTAACGCCTAGCAAGCAGGTGCGGCAGCCAAGTTGGTGTGGAAGAACCGACGAAAAGCTTTATGACAGTGGCGGAAATCCTTCCCTAGACAAGTTCTCGTACGCGATGAAAGAACATCACTTCGATAGGCAATGGGTGTAAGCACCGACAGCGTGTTCAGCTCAATCGTACTAAATTTCCCAAGCGGATGTGAAAGGCCGAGGCCCTATCCTTGAATATGGTGGAAGCCGATGCCTTTGAACCTTTCATCTTCAAACCCTTCATCACAAGCCCCCAAAAGCCGCCATCATGCGTAAGCATGACTCCGACCACAGGGCCGCCATCAACTTGAAGAACTAAAGAAAAACACCACTTCTTGAGTGGTGTTTTTCTTTTTATATTCTAGATCTTGGGTGGTTCGGTTTCGAGCCAAATACCACATCAAATCCTTGACATTCTAAATAGAAGTGTTTCGTCGCGGGGAAAAAAAAGATCTCGCTCATTGTGCTCGATAGCCAGTGCCGTGAAGGTCACTAAAAATATCACTTCCTCAACTGGGGCAATCCTTCACAAAGGTCGAGGTAGCTTTTCATGCACAAACCGCAGCGAAATTCATGGCTTGAAGGCGGCCCCTATAAGTAGTCATACTACCGAAAGTTTTTGTTTTGTAGCATCTTCATGGTCCGGAGTCGTCCCCTGCTAAGCGGCTACAGGACACTCTGTCTCGGCAGCATCCAAATTCATCATTGTGCGCTATCCATAGTATCCGAAGATGCTCTTCTATTAAGAAATTGAAGGCCCTCACCCATATGATGGATGAGCGAGAAATCGATGGCGGCCTCATCTATCCATACTATGGAGAATGCCGCGGTGTAAATCTGCCTAGTGCCTGGTAGCCGCATTCCCCCACCGAGGCGAGGCGGTTTTCGACCTTCCTTCCTTTCTCGGAGAATAATGGGTTAGTTAAGTTAGTTCGCTCAGTCTTCAGCGGGATTTCATGGACTCCCTCTCGTGTGTGTCTCTACTTTTTCCCTTCTGCCTGATGATGTTTAATATGGAAATCGTAAATAGGCGGGAGAGTTGACATCCGATCCTCCCCTCCAGTGCCCGCTGGGTGGACACCGCACTCTCCCGACCGAATGGTTCGCCCTTCTCTCGTTCCAATCCATAAAGAAAGTGGTTTCAAAGGTTGACACCGAACTCTTATTTTCGCTTTCGTTATTGTCTTTTCATCGTCTTTCTTCCCCGCACTCGTCATCTTTCCGCCAGAACCACACCGTTCGGTCTCTCACGACTCGTATCTCTCTTTATCGTACCGTTCCATCTCTCCGTGCCGTCCGCTCTGCCCGTCTCCGCCCTCCCCTCGTATTTTCGGTACTGTCTCTTGTCTTTCCGGCAGTCTCTTTTGGTCTCGCTTCTTTCTGTTGTTCGAGGCGGTACGATATAACGAGAGAAAGAACGAGGCAGGATTACGAAATAATGAGAATATCATATCTATTCCATGCATCTCGACCAATTTTCCTTACTCACTCATATCACCTGACGCGTGGTCCCGCATCGAAATGATGTTCTCCCAATGGCGAAAGAGGATAGTTATTACAGAATAGGAATCTACGTAATTACATACACATAATATCCAACAAGCGAGGGCCTCTTACTCTCCTTCATGTCGACTGTGGCCTCTTTTGGGAGATATAGAGGAGGTCGAGGGGAAAGTAGGCGTAAAAGAGCAGGCAGCACCTTAATAGATAGGAACGAAGTGCTATTAGTTACAGCAAACTAATGGCACGTCACATTCTTATTTCACTTTCCAATTCACTAAGCACTACCCTAGGGCTTTTGGACGAATGAGACTTACGCTTTACGAGAGCCGCCTTAATTTAAGATAACGTGGCCCATATTCATTCGATTTCGTATCGACCAGGGAAGCGGGGGAAGAGAGGAGTGAAGACATACTCGTACTTTTGTCATGCGTAGCTATGCCTCGCTCATGGGTATTCGCATCACATCATAAGTAATGGCCCACCCGGGTGTGCTCACTCGCCTCGCCATGCTATGTGCACGGGCCGGGCGTATCATCGCGAGCGGGTGCATAATGCCGAAGAAAAGGGAGGGGAGAAAGAGTGAAGTGAATGCGATTGCGGGCGTAACATGCAGAATGGGATAAATTCAGGCGTGCTAAGCGTTCCCAATGGATGGAATGGGGGAAGATAATGAGAGGGAGTTTATGGTTCCTCAAGAAAGTGTTTGGGGGACAACTATTATATATGTAATTACGGTTTAGGGCTCTCATACTCATAATCGATCCCTAATCTCGAATATCGTATACAAGGTAATTTCTTGCTTTGTCCGCACCGGCAAGGACCGGTAGGACCCGTTAGGACCCTAGGGACGGAGTCACTCACTATTCATATGGTGAGGGGCTCGACTAAAGGCCGCCATCGGGCTCACTATTCATATGGTGAGGGTGAGCCTACAAGGGCAAGGGAAATGGCCATCGAGGATGGATTTGAGGTCGCAGGGTAACAAGCGGCTTTGGAGGTCAAAAGTGTGGTCACCGGCGGGCCAAGTGCAATGTTCCCGAGATCGTCCCAATGAGGCTCCCTGTGTCCAACCAAATGTGATAAGGAAGACGGTAATACTAAGTTGAATTGTAAACGTACATGGCCAAACTCTAAGTTCGTGGGAGTAATCGGGAAACCGCACATAGAGGTAAAAGAATATAGTGGTAATAATCTAAGGCAAGGTCCCGGAGTGACGAAGATCGTGAGCTTATGAAAAGGGCCCGTAGGAGGCTCCGAAAAAGCAATGAGTGTGGGGCTAGGCTAAGCTCTTCCTCCTTCCACCAATAATAGCTAACCAAACATAAAGGGATAACCTTAAAAAAAGAGGGCGGGTAAACTTGACGAAGTGAAATATCGTAAGTAATAAGGGCCGGGTAATCATTCCAAAGGTGTAATGGGTAACCCCGCCTTCCATAGAGGTAAATGGAATAAAAAAAGAGTCAATATCTCCGAGCGTACAACGAGGGAGCGTACAACAAGGGAAAGTGTTTATTGGGCCTTTTTTGAAAGAAAGAGAGTATTAGGCGATCTTATCAAATGAAAACTCCGAGCATAAAATTGCACCCTACAGAGCATTGTCCCCACCGCCATGAATAAAGAGAAACCGATCCAAGTCCGATAGGTCTTATCTCCGGATCCGCCTTCTTTAAAAGCAAGATGAAACTACCCGGATTGAGTCCATCGGTCCCGACCAATGTGTATCCTTGATTTCATCATGTGTGCTCATGCCTAGCCCCGTGTGGCGTAGACGTATTGCTCCTGGGAGAGTGTCCCCACCTACATGGTGTGCTCCCATCTGACTTCTATTCTGCGCATCTCGTTCGGCATGTTCCCACCTCCATAGTATGTTTACATCTAACCTCGGATATAGTCCAGCCGAGTCTCGTTCGACATGTGAAGCCCACCTTACTATAGGAATTCTCTAATGATCGACCGGGTAATGATCGCGGTCTATGCATCTCCCCAAGTGCATGCTATCGAACCGCCTCATTACCATAGCAAGAGTTATAGATCTCCCACACTCCTATCCGATCAAAGAAATGCCTCTAAACCGCCCCATTCACTCGGCACTCGATCCGGGTCTTCTCACGCTATCCCCCTTTGAGGACCGCCATGAACCGCCCCATTCACAAGCATAGTCTTATCCTTCTTATTTTCCCTAGATTACTACCTATGAACCGTCCCAAGTTCATCGTAGGAATTAGAGTCTCTTTCAACGAGGATGGGAGCAACTCTCCCTTTTTGGGGGAGGGGAAAGCGCCATCAACTTGAAGAACTATAAGGCCGCCATCGACTCACTATTCATATGGTGAGGGAGAGGCGAAACTTCACTTTTATTATATCGATGACTCGCTGATACCTTCAAGGTCCGAAAGGTCGCTCGAGGACTTTCAACATGGCGTTGCGTTGAGTCACTTTTGAAAAATTATTATATGGTGGGCTTTATAACTAGCTTGCATTTGATTTATAACTAGCACTGGGTGCTCGGACTTTCTCGTCTGCTAGTTAGCGGCGAGGGTCATCACTGAGATGGGTCGTGTCTCGCTGTGGTGGCAAAAGGAGAGCTTTATTAGCATGATTTTATTGAGGCCAAATGGCACCTCGACATTGTTGACTACCCATGTTATGACCCATGTATCGTTGAGTGGATCAGCGTGTCACATGTCGAAGTTTCGTTTACTGTGTCAACCACCTTTATAACCGGACCGTTGTCACCGGCAAACTCGTATCACTTGCCTATGTCTCGATTCTCGATGTGCTTTGTATTAGATCCCTCTCGCTCTATCTAAACTATGTGTACTGCTATCGAAAAGGAAAATGTGTTAAGATCGAAGAAAGAAATTTGTGTGCCCCAAAAAAGACACGACTTGTCAAGCGTCTTCTCTACAAACTGTTCCCCAAGAGTAGATGGCACTGCCGGGACCTATCCATCACCTGTGAGCGTCGTAGGGCCGCTTGATGGCACATGGGGTATATTAGTTGTAGTCGCTTGCTTTACGCTCCCCCACCGCGATGTATTGATCCGCATTGATGGAGTAGCCCATGTATTGACCCGAGTATTTGAACCGTCCACCTGCGTAAGCTGCGTTACTCCCTTCTCGCTTGCCTAACAAAACCACTACTTTGAAATTTTATACATACTATTCCCCAAGAGCGCCTTCTTTATACCCAATGAATTAGTAAGTAGCCAATATAGTAGTTCCGGCAAAGGCGAGGATGGGCGGAGAGAGGCTGTGGGATAACGTCATAAAAGTCCGGAAAGCAAGACAGATGACATTGAGTGCAGCAACCATGCCAATTAGGGTTAGATATAGGCTTAGAAAACTCTACCGCTTAAGTAAGACAAGAGGCACTTGGGATAACCCCAATGACGAGGCTGCAGAGAGGCTTAGGGACGAGAGAAAGATAAAAACGCTACTGAGAAGTGCTGCGGCAGCGGTAGAGACATGCCCATATATGGGAAGGAGGAAACTATAGGCCCAAAGGGAGAACAGAAGCATTGGCCCCTAGCCCCGACAATCGACGTAATCGAAATATATAATATATATAGATATATTCTCGTCGATCTCTATCTCTTATCATCTACTTTCCTAGATTTAATAAACACGGAAAGATCGGATCAACGACGATCTCGTTCGCGGGAGAAGTAGCGGGAGAAATAACTCAGTATCCTCCGACCGAAATCAATCGGATAATTGAATTGAATCACACTCACGTAATGACCCCACGAAGACAATAATGAGTCACACCAATCCCTCGTTTATATGCTGTCACGAAGTGCTCCCCACATTATGCTCCATATTAGTTGCCAAATGGAAAGGAAATATCAAAGTGTTGGGCCTCGCTATAATGAGTGGTTGGTACGATTATGAAAACATCAAATGATGTTCTATAATGAGCCAGCGAATCGGTGGTCACCGTCATACGTAGATGGTAAAGCATCTCCGAATCTTTGCATACCCTTCTCTGGGATACACCTTGCTTCCGCAGATCTTCACCCTAAAACCACGACAAACCGCGTCTTTAACAAAATGAAGGCGAATACGCCCACGAGCCGGAGACGAGCTTGACTCCTTCCTAGCTATGGTTACTAGCCATGTGAGCTACCTCTCGTTCCTAACCGTGTATGTAATTAAGAGACCGTGTAAGCTAGCCGAGAAGGGTTCCGCTAGGCGATAAGCTACATCATAGCAGCCATAGAATATCAATCTATATGCCGTAGATTGGGTAGCGGGATAACCGTAATGTGATACATAAGGAGAGGGCCTTGGAAACGCATGGAGAAAGTATCTTCTATATCTCCGTCCGGTGCACGTACTGGACAACAGAGGAGATTCGACCCATCGTTGTTTAAGTTCCGCTGTTTCGTATAATCGGCTTTCTTCTTTCGAGGGGCCCGCACTTATCTTATCTATACCCGCTAAACTTACTTGACTCTGTACCCGAAAATTGATATGATCGATTCTCGAACTTATCAAGTTCGTTAGGTGGTCGAAAAAAGCTTCTCGCACTTTATCCGCCGGATGGTAGCCGGAGATGGATGGTTAACATACTTAGGAACAAGATGCCTCGATTTCGAAAGTGGGGGTAGGGTAGATCCCACTGTACCGGGATCGCCCCAATTTACCGTTCACCCCGCGAATAATGAAGTGAGGGAACCCGCTCGAAAGATGCCATGTAGAGCACGGAAGGGTGAGCCCGTTATTGGTTGGGGCTTCCGTTTTCCTTGGGCTGGAAAGTGATTGAGGGTGGGGGTGGGGAAGGATTTCATCTAGTTTCCACATGACAAGTAGGAGATCTACCGGATGTCTTTGTCATGGATTCCCAAAGGAGTCTTGGAAAAGCTCGTAAAGGTAAGCTTTAGGTTTCTCGTGGGGAGGCACGGGTGATAGGAAAGTCATCCCATGGGTGAGATGGGAGAGGTCGGCCTACCAAAAATATTGAGGGTGGAGGGTATCAAATTATCTAATTTAGTTCCATTCCCTCTGGTTATAAACAGAAGATGTCTTTTTATTTGTGTTGTCTCCCTGCGATTGTTGACTCTTCTACCCGACTCGAGTCCGATTCTTCGATCTTAGCTTCGTTCTTCTCCGAACTCCTCGAAAGTTGGGTCTTGGTCTTATGAACACACTATTACTTTATTAGTGCATTGGCATCTTTTATTAGTTAGCAATATGTTTCTTTCGTGAACGGAGAATTTCCTCCTCACCAGTTTGTCAGCTTGTGGTGGCTCACGCCCTCCCCAGCCTCCCTATTGAGCACCTCCATTCCTAATTGACTATAAATGACCCTTCCTTTCCGAACTATTTAATTCCGGATTTCAATTAAGGCCCGACATTCGATAGTTTGGCTAAAATATGGGCAGAACCCTTTCATTTCTTCCCCTCAAACACCGATAAGGCCGGCACAAAATGAAGGCCGGGTAAGACAGACGCATCATTTCAAGCGGGACTGGGACCTTACTTGATTCACCTTTAAAGACCAATCGATACAAGACCAATAACTATACGTAATTTCGTAATAATAATCGACTAATCTTTCTTCATTCGGGTTATACCTAATATAGATTATTCGGGAATATTATTCGGATTGGATTCGGGGTAGGAGAGGTTTTGCAAGGTGATACCTATTGGTTTGGTTGGCCACTTCATGCGCGCGGTCCTTTTATTCCGATACCATTCCCACCTTTATTACGTTATAAATAAAGTCCGTCCTTTTTCGACCTTGTTAACCTTCCTATCACTGTCAGCGTTCGGTTCGAACGGGACCTCAATTTGAGTACCGTATTAATAACCCCACGCCTCAAGCTGTGTGGGCATAGCAGACTCGAACTGCGACCATTAGGTTAAAAGCGATGCTCCACCAATTGAGCTATACACCTCTCGAAACCAACCCAACAATCAATAGCATATTATCAGCGTGCAGAGAAACATGTGCTTCTCCGGTGTGGGAGAGGCGGCCCTCGTATTTATTCGCGATCTTCTTTCCCCTCGGGTAGAAAACCTCCAACAGTTGCTTGCTGCGACAAGATGTGCGCGTCGCTCGCTCTTCAACCACTCCACCCAAGGATGCGTAGCGTGCTCGACCGTTAAGAGAGGATGCCCCCGTGCGGGCTCGACCGTTAAGGAGAGGATGCGTAGCGGGCCCGACCGATAAGGCCGCCATCATGCCCCGGCAGGGTGAGGTAATGAACTCTCGACCAAAGGCCGCCATCGCTCGGCCGACCAAGGAGAGGATGTGCTCCCAAGGCTCGACCGATAAGGCCGCCATCATGCCCTTTTTCTCGCCTTCGACCAATGTCCGGTTAGGGTGAGGTAATGACTCTCGACACAAGGCCCGTTAGGGACTCACCAGGTTACGAGGTCGAGGAGAGGGGCTCACTATTCATATGGTGAGGATGCGCTTTAAGGCTCGACCACTACAAGGCATCTCGGCTTCGTTGGACTTGGCATGGTCGGTGATGAAGGCGGAAAGGTTGAATGCTCGTACGAACAATATCGTATACAAATATATATCTCATTATATATGTAATTATTCATTTCAATTTCCCTACCTTTTGGTTTTGGGTGGGGGCCGTTTGATAGAGCACGGCTTCTCGCCGTTGAGGCTTTGATGGCTCGATTGGACTTGGCATGGTCGGGTGATGAAGGCGAAAGATGAAAGGGTTTCCCTCCTCTCTATTGGCCGGCTGATGACATTCGTGACTGGTGAGTGACAAGCTCCCGAAAGGGTGTCAACGCTCACTATTCATATGGTGAGGGCATTTCCCGTTCATTTGATCGCCACTTTAGACACATGTGGGATCGTATCCATAGAATCTCATTTCATTCATAATAGAATCTAAGAAAGGGATGCGATCACTTCTCTAACTCAAAAGGTCCCTGAGGGGTCGCAGCACGAGGGCAAGAGCACCTCCGTCCCAACCCCTTCTCGTTGCTACCGTACTTGAAATCTCGGGCCGGGGAACACTCATACGTGGCCGGGGGCGGCCGCGCGCCTTTTTCTACACTTGTAAAAACTATAACCTTAGCCGGCCGCAGTATACCTCTCTCGGACTCGGGCCGGCTAGGTTGGGTTGTTCTTCCGTGTGACGCTTGATTCGTCGTCGTAACACGTACGTTGTATTATAATGGAGCTGTGATCAAGAGACTTCCATGGAAAGGAGCTTCTCCATGATCCCACGCTGCGGCCTACGTCACACGAACGAATTCATTCATTAGGCTATAGAATCCCCACTTGCTTCCTTTTGATGATCTCGCTCTCTACCTAACATGTGAAGTCGCTAGCCGAGCCTACCAAGAAAAAGACCCGCTGTTGTCGCAAAATAAAGCGCAAGGCCAGAAAAGAAGTAAGAAGTTTTCAAAGCAAAGCGCGGTGTCGCTTTCCTTCGCATCACCGCCCCGCCCCTTCGCTATAACTAGCTAAGCTCTATCAATGAATGTCCCGCCCCTAAGTCATGAAAGCGGTAGCCAACCCTTACTTAACCGATATATGTAGGGCATCTCATGCATGTAAACTACCGCGAACCGTGCGAGATTGTTAGTGAGAGCGGTGAGCAATCCTTTCCTTGGGCCTGCTTTGGCCGACATTGACGAGGCCCATATACCGTGATTATAAGTATTAGGGTAGGTCTAAAGAAAGTAGGTAGAATGTTTGTTCCTCCGTCCTCGCGAGCCGCGCGGCTCGCTTCGGGGAAGCGAAATGAATAGGGCGTTTCATAGCTAGGTTCTAAGGTACGCGGATAAAGAAGAATCCCCATCCATTATGGGAGTGTGTGATGCGAGTCCGGCCCCTCTCTCCTCAATGATTTAGAGGCCTATACATTACTTAAGTAGCTAGTGACTCACTTTACCCAACATTCCTCTTTACAGCGGAAAATGCCGGCATGCTGCCCAACAACTCATTTATGAGGCCGGGGAATAGTACGGTAGGCATGGCATGAATAAACCCCTACCTTGCTTGGTTCCACACAAAATCTTTTACCCATAAAGAGCACACGCCTTATACCCTATACTCATTCATTCATCTACGCCATATGCCTTCTCTTGGAGGGACGACGGGATTCACCTTACCCTTACCTTCTCGTGTTTACAAACCACCTACCCGCCCGAACAACTAGATCTTATTAGACCTATCGCACTTATCGAATGCACGTTTAGGAGGTACAACTATAGCCTCGGAACCGCATTCAACTTCCGACTATAACTTTATTGAATGAACTCGTTTTCGTCCCGCACCTCTTGCTTTAACTAGGAATGGGGGCGATATACAACACTAGGATATTGACTATTGAAATGAATGATTCTTGGTACAATGTATAAACCCTTCTAGGTATCACATATTACATCCTTGTTCGCCGAACCTGATATGATTCATCCATTAGAACCCATCTGCAATAAATAGGCCTTACTTGCTCTTTCATTTCATGCATGCTACCTATATCAAGACCTAGACACATGTTCTACCTATCTCACTTACTTAATTAATTGCTTAGGAGGCATCATAGAACCTATCTTATAAGTACCACCGGATCAACCAACCCTTACCCTTGACTTGGATTACCGCCTTAAATAGGTTGGAAGCACCAAGCAAAGGTCTAGTATAACGGTGGTAACATGCACTTAAGTAAAGGTAAGCATAAAAAGGTGAATCTAAAAAGGTGTAAGTACCATGCAAGCAATCAAGCCCAAGCAAGCGATAGCGGCCTTTTAGTCGAGAGTTCGAAGCCGGCTCACCCCTCACGCCGCGTTTGAAGATCATCTCGGCTCTAGTTCCTCGATCAAAGCGGTGTTCTGAAAAACTAAAGGTGAAATGGCATTCTTCATTATGTGATAGGTTATTTCCTTGCCCTCGACCTCGACCTATAGCACCAACAAAGGGGACACTCGAGATAGGTCGATGTTAGGTCAGGCTGTTGGTATCGCTTAAGGAAATAGGATAGCACGCATCTTACCTAATCTTACCTATCTTATCTTACCTACCTTACCTACCGATCTTATCTTATCTTACCTCTATTACTTCTATCCGATCTACCTCTACTCTTATCTACCTATCTTATCTTACCTCTATTACCTATCTCGATCTACTCTTACCTACGATCTCGGAACCGATCTCGTTTACCGAGCAACAGCGATCTCCGTTTACCAAGAACTTATATTGGGAATGGAAGGTGATCGACCTTATCTATCTTCCCGAACTCGCTATGCTCGTGGGAAAGGCAAGTGAGTCGATTCAAATTTTGCTTTCTTCGATCGTGTATGCATTTGCCCTTTGAAGCGTACTTTCCCCCTCGACCTCCTACCCTACCGTTCATGACTCACATCTATCTCCTTATGACTCACATGCATTCTAGCTCCTCCCTTTAGTATGAGACTCACATGAATCCGAAAATCCGAACCACATGGGATCCGAGACCACAAGTGGAGAACCGCCGGGATGGAGCGTCGACATAGCAACACAGAGATAGGAGAAAACACAAGTGGAGCCCCCCAACTATATAAGGCGCCGTACTAGAGCCATTGAGAAGGCCCCGACCATTAGAAAAAATGACCCATTGAGAAGAGAAGAATGAGCTTCCGGAGCTAATGAGCTGGAAATGACTCACTTAAAGGAGGGATGCGCGGATCGGTGAGAGGGGACACCGATTGGAACACCCGCAGCCATTGCCCGAAAGAGAGGAAGAAGAGTTAGACCACTCAATAGAGATTCGCGGACACCGCAGTTTTTGACACATTGACCCGGACGGACGACGTGAATGGCGGCGACAAAGGGAGGGAAAGGGGAGGTGGGACGTGAAGAGAGGAAGGAGATAAAGACTAGATTCATAGTCGAGTTTCGTATCTCAAAACCCGGAACAGCAGAGTTGTGACGAGCTAAAGGAGATAAAGCGAATGGTTGGTGAGGAGTGCTCGGGAATATGATTAGAGGTTCCATACCCTTATTAGTAGATTGAAATACACCCTCCGTCGACCTAGCACAAGGAGTGGTTTATCCAAGGTCTTCCGCCCTCACCGTAGTACTCCCGATGAAACAAAAGTGGACCACCCGAGAGAAAATCTAGCCCGTGCGATGAAAATAGAATCTATGTATGGAGTACCAGAGATGGCACAAGGGGTTGCACCTACATCTTCTTTTGTAAAAACTCCCCAGATGGAGAGGTACAATCCCAATTGGCGATACTGAAGCGAACGCTTTGGGGAACTGCGCCAAGATGAAGAGAGAACAAGTATGGTGTAGTCTGCAAGATGGAGGGACACTACTGAATGAGTACCCCTCACTATAAGCTTATTACTGCCTACACCTTGTAACACTGGCTCATATCAAACCTTGCCTTATCCTTTCCCTCGGAAAGCGCACAAGACCTCTAGACCTTTTAATGGATGAATGGATTAAAAAGAATCTAAAGAAGATCCACAAAGCTAAGGAGGTTCGTAGGGTATTGATCCTATTGAACCTTGAACCTCAACATCACCAAAAGCCGTGTCCCACTAGAGGAATGAATAAGCCCTCAATCTTCAGCCCTTTTCACCTTGAATCTCACACCCTAAGCCTTCACCCACTAAACCAACCCTTCATCTTCGAGCCTTCACTCGAGCTTCAGACGAAAGCACGTGAAACCCTCTCCTATCGTCGAGAGTTCGTCCCTCACCCTCGAACCCATAACCTCTCTCTGCCGCTCATCCGCGCCCTGCGCCTTCAATAAACCTTCCTACCGCCCGCTTCAATCAACCTTCCCACCTCACCTACGGCGCCCCCTATCTTCCTATCTTCCTACCTCTTCTACCTCGCCCGCCTCACCGCCCTAGCCTCGCTATCTCACCTACCCATCCATCATTTGTCCCGACCAATCATACCTAACACGTCGAACTCACCTACCTCACCATCAATCGTACCTCCCATATCTTCACTTTCCACCCTCTCATCCTCACTACCTCGAAAGATTGTACCTCAAATTTCCACCATCTATTCATCATTACTAGCCTACCTCACCTACCTTTATGCCTAACCTACCCGCATCATTACAAACCACCTCATCATCGGTCATGCTTCTAGCCCTAAGACCCAGCCTACTCCCATCGCTCTTACTCCCCGCCGCCCTTCTTATCTCCTATCGCTCTCCTTTCACTTGATTACTTGAAGAGACTTAAGGAAGGTGAAAGATAAGGTCCGAGGTCATGCCTCACCTTAGGTAGTAAGGTCCTTAGTTCAGAAGGTTAGGTGCGCAAGCGGCTCGATCTGGTAAGGAGAGGAAGGAGGCTCGGACCGTTAGGGAGAGGGATATTGACCTGCAACCCTTTGAATCATAATCGACTTACTTTTTTCATCTCTTACTTTACTTGGCGAGCACATGGCTCGGAGTCTGGATAAGTAGTAAGTCCACGAAGGATGGTAGCATTTGGTAGTGTACCGGTCCGAGCATTCGAAGGTACTGAGGCATTCATCAGTTGGGTAGGTAGGTAGGAAGATAGAGATATAGATGCCATATCTCGAAGATAAACAGAGAGATGGAATTAGTCGGGATATAGATATATACGGTATGATGGTATGCTAGAAAGGGATGCGTGGGCCGATGATGGGAAGATGGCATGGATGGATCACGGATGAGGATTACCGTCGTGATGCTTCTTGCTTTGTTGTTGGAAATCGGGAACTTCAATAGGTAGTAGGATCGAAATACTCGGCTATAGGCATGGGCATGTCCCTAGCCACGCGACTGTTAGTAGCGTTGATCCCTTATCTCGTCTTCTACTACTTCTTAGATTACTTTATTACCTACATAGCTACCGAGTCGAAGCCATCCCACCAAACCCAGATGACGAGAGAGAGAAGGACCCTTCACCACATACCCGATAAAGTATGCCTAGCACGTAAGGCAAAGTAAGGAAGGAGGAACACATCATTGGCCGAGAGGATAAGGAACACCTCATATTCCCTCAAAGTCAAGACAAGAGCAGGTCGAGACAAGCTTTTTCCATATGTGATATTAATATTTGAACCAAGTTGCCAACGCGAGAGAAGTTCTTACCGTCGAGATGATATAAAAAGGACCCGCGTAATCACCCGTTCACCATACGGGAAGGTACTATGCACGCTTAATGATGGCTATGTGCATGCAAAGTGAACAACGGCTATGTACATGGGACAGGCTAAGCGAGACACGACCTTCACATCAAGAGCGAGTTTACTACGACACTATGATATATGATTCACCTCGTTGAGGATCATATGCAACAGAACGCGTGTGGATATACGAACCGTTCACCAGCCTAGAAATATAGAAACCTGTGAGGAGGGGCTAGGTAGTTTCATTCACGCAAATCAAGTTGAGCCACCATGCGCGTCAGGTGGGGTGGTGCCCATTTCCCTAACTCCTTCCTCCACCCATTTGAAGTTCCCCACCGTAAGGCATGGAGCGCGTGTCGTTTACTTATGAGCATATCGATTGAGCCATGTTACCGCACCGAAAGACGAGATTGATTTATTTCAACGGATTGATAAATGAATCCTCACTATGACGTCGTTTTGGCACAAGGTGCTCGATCCGCTATCCCTCAAGATGAAGAACTTTTGTTTCGCTTGCTTTCTCATTTCCCCCATGTTACCGTACAAGTTAGATTGAGACAAGTTGTTAACTAACGAGAGAGATAGTGCTTGAGCTATGTTACACGCGCCGCATACGAGCATATCGATTTAGTTCCCATGTTCCCACCATAAGCCATATGCCTTCACCACCAAGTTTCACCAACAAAGAGAACATACTGGGGAGGAGGGACTATATAATAGAGCCATTCAAGGAGAGGGGCTTTCGTAGCATTGAACAAATATGTGCTACAATGAGGTGCCACAAACGAATATGTGCAACTAGGTGAGCAATACCATCTCACTTCACCCATTGATCACCGAATAAATTGAGACAAGTTGTTACCTTACGTGATATCAATTTAGCCAGGTGGCACCCGAACGAACGAGAGAGAGAGAGAGACAGGCACTAGAATAGATTGAGCCAAGTTGGCAACATACTCCGGCACATCGACCCCACATTATAAAGACTAGAACCAGAAGTCACCTCAAGGACACCGTGAACATCAAGCCGAGGCACAGCGTTACACCGCTCATGTAGTCGGGCTTTCACCCTCAAGCCCGAGCCATTTCCAAATGGACTCGCTTATTGAATCAACCTGTTCACGGCTTCCCAAAGTTACACCATCTCGCTATTTTACCTACCGCCCATGGGTAGATATTCAACCCGTTTGATGAACTCCCCGGTGATACTCATCGTCGGCCGCACCTTAAGGACATACGCACTGTTCTAATCACGCCCCAGTGCGACGAGACCTAAGTTCTCTATTCAAACAACCGTGCCCAAAGTAAGCTATGTTCTCGCCCACGGTCGCTATTCAACCTCGCTCGTAGAATCGCCGTGGATACTTTAAGCAACTTCCGAGATACCCTAAGCGCCTATGGAGCACTAATACGCTGTGGTGCCTCGCGGCTTCGCAGTTTTCTTTCGAAAGTGTCGGAGTTTCCTTAAGAAAACGCTAGACAACTCGATGCGCGTATCTATATGAAAAACTTCTAGATGCAATTAGGAATCCCTTATTTTGACCGAAGTTCGGGGAATGAGGGAATTTGTGTGTACATCCGAGCCGTGAATCGACAAATTGGGGTGGTTTTTCTCAATGTTTTTATGCATAATAGATATAAGGTCCGGAGGGTGAGGTAACGTGGGAGGAGACGAGCAACTCTCTTTTCGGGGGAGGGGGTGGGGTTACGAACCCACTCTCCCGAACAAAGGAGAGCCCGAGCCGCCATCAACTTGAAGAACTAAAAGGAAGAGGGCTTGCGCTTCGAGGGCAAGGTTTTCTATCAGCTTTAAAATCTTAGGATAAGAGAACAAGGCCTTACTCGCTATAGATAGCGAGAGACGGAAGCTCACCTCTATGGCTATATAAAACTACAACGGACCTAGGGCCAAGACCAAGGGAATAAAGAGGGACAGACTAAGACCGGGAGAACCGGGGAAGGGCCTACCTATATACCGGAAGTTACCGCGGGAAGCTAGTCCGATCCAAGAGTCATTTTTCATGGAATAGATTTTGAATTGAGTGCATAGAAACCCACTCCGGTTGACACCGGAGGAGTACCTGGATCTAGTGGATCACCACCTACCTACCGGGTATCCTACGACATAGAACATGTAGTGGCAAATAATCCCGGGAGCATTACTGGTGTTTGTGTTGGAATGAGCCGTGGAATTAGATCCGAATTTCTTCTTCCGTTCTATTTATAACTTAGACCTAGTGGCACTAGAGTACGTTATAAGAAAAGAATCGCAAGAGGTAAGTGCACTAAGATTGAACTATCGTACGCACAAGTTCAACGTCTCCAGTAAGCTCGTATATCAATGAGAAATAGAGAGAGTGAACTACTTCCGCACTACTAGCTAGAGAGATAAAGGGTTTAAATCTAGAACGTGCCATTTGATATAGGAATCCTCGTGTTCCCGTAGCGGTAAGTGCGGTGGTATGCCTTTCTCTTCGGTTCATTAGTAGGGCCGACATGGAACTTCATCTGACTAAGCTTGTCTCTTAAGGCTCATGTCCGTTTACCAAGAATAAGGGGCAAGGCATCGATCAAATAAATCTCGAGCTGTCCCCGTCCCGCTCCTATCCCGCGGCGCACCTCATCTCCCGGTTTAAGACTGACGAGCGCGTAAGTCTTCGTCTTAGAATAGGGGAAGGAGGGCTCGAAGTTCTATTAACGAGACGTCAGGTTGAATTACAAGTTGTTGCACTAATGTGATTTATTAGAGAGATGGATTTCTCACATCGGAGGACTAATGGCAAGGACGTCTATATGCGCGTATCATATCATAAGCTAAGGCAATAAGGAAGGGCAAGACTAACTATCCCGCCTAGAGGCCATAGGCTATAGGCCATGGACCTAAGACCAGCGCAAGTGTCTCCATTAGTTAGTAGAGCTCGTAGGAAGGCTATTGCTCATACCTCTTATTTAGGCTTTACTATACTCCCATTTTTATTAGAATGGAGACTTCAAACTACTACCTACTACCTATGGGCTATGGCTTAAGAAGATCTTAGGGGCTTACCGTACGAGTGAAGTTCTTACCGTACCGTAGAGATATGGAAGGAAGTCTAATAGTATCGACTGCATCGCGATAAATGTGGGACTTTATAAGTCTCCTCCGGCTCGCTTTTTACCAACTCCGTATGGTCTCACCACCCCAACACAAAGCGGATCTTTTATCAATATGTTCGTAAGTGACAAAAAAAGAAAGTAACTCCCCGACAAGGTACTTCCCGTCTATCTTTGGGCAATGGCAACGGGTAACCGTGTATATATGGCTTCACGTAGACTTCACTTCTATGATTGCAGCATATGATTATAGCAGCAGATTCGAGTCCCGCTAGGCTCATTGGATTAGCGGAATAGCCGCCTGTTACAGCCATTATAATTTCCCAGGCATTTACTTACTAGCAGCGAAGATATAGTGAATCAACACCTCCGGAAATTCCTATTGGGAAAGGTGGAGCAAGTCGTCTCTGCTGGTAGTAGTCCGTTGGATTCCCCGTCACTGCCTCTATAGTTGTACCTTATCGGCTCTTGGCAAAAGAAAGATGAGGCGGATTGCATAGATTACAAATTATTACAATGGCAGACGTATATCCGCGAGAGTATCACATGTATATCATACCCTTAGTTCGTAGAGTAGTTGTAGTCCACATGCAAAGACTCATAACTTTTAGTTATGGAGTGAAAGTAAGGTCTTCCCCTGCGGCCATAGAGTTCAAGCAAGAGTCCATGCACTTAGTTCCATGGCAATAACGAGACTAGCAAAAGGTGATGTTGTGTCTCCCTCCGGTCGAAGGTTGTGCTAGTCTAGCCCAATAGGCGACTTTACCGCTTTGGACTAAGGTGACTAGGGACTACGGAGAAGACGGGTTCGGTTAAGGCTTGTCTACAGAGGCTAGAACATGGACAAGTTCAACATTTCAAAGGAGAGGAGACAACTCTAGTAGCTTCTTCGCTATAGCTCGGTGGGACATAAGTATAAATAAATGCTCTTACTGATCTTGTGAACACCGCGAGAATCAATCTCTAGATATAAATAAATACTCTACGATGATCGCATCTCTACGTTTAACTTTGCCATTGTAATTATTTGTAATCCGAATATGCAATCTTAGGGCATACGACGGAAACATACTAATTGTAGTTGGAGGGCTAGTAGGTAGTACGACTTGGAAGCTAATAGTATCCTATTGGGAATAATCCATGCATGGGAGCTCAACCGCAAGTTCCCCATAATCGTATTTTATTTCTTCAATTTTATTACATTACACGTAGGTACGTCCTTATTAGGCACCTGTGGGGCAACGGGCGGAAGCCACGCGAGATAGGCATTGGATCGTGTCTAAAGAGGTTCCACCGTGTTGGGGTGGGACCAGACAACAGCGTTGGGGTGCGAGCCGAAGTTTGCTCGGGACTACACTATCGATCAGAGAAAACCTTCTTTGCTCATTTTGTATATATGAGAATTTATAATCTTACATTTCCTTGCCCGGTATTGGTCATCGACCCAATAGCTCATCTAGGCCTGGGAAGGGTCCATACTAATAAATCTGATCATATGCACGGTCACATTGTTAGTGTAAGTAAGTGGGACTAATCCAACCCAATGGGGGGTTATAGTGTTGTCCCCATGGGGAATCAACAAGGGAAATTCCAAATATACAATATTGCGCTTTATACGTGCTTTACTTGTCCCATTGTAACAAGAAATAAAGAAAGAATAAATCTATGAATTGCATATATACGTGGTGTAACTATGCCATTTTGAGGTGATCCTGCCCCGAACACCCATGACCTAAATAAACCGACCTAAATAAACAAAAAAACCGGTCTGAAGAATTCATCATGTTTGGTTGGTTTCAAAAATATGCAAACTTGATCTCATTTTCTTTTGTTGAGAAATTCAACTTGTTTAGGGGGTTGGATGACCCATAATATTTTAGATTCCATCGGGGAAAGAAAAAACAGATTTGCTTATTTAGGCAGTAAGGTTACGAGCTGAAGGGAAGAAGGAAAAGTTTCAATTGAAGATGCGAAGCATGGCTCGACCATGCCCCACCCAATAAGCAATCAAGGAAGGCGGGGTGAGGTGACATGTGAGGATAGGAACAACTCTCTTTGGGGGGAGGGGCCCCAAAATAGAGGAACTTGAAGAACCAAAGGAGAGGGCTCGATGGTTAAGGGAGAGGTGCCGTAAGGCCGCCGACCGTAGGGTGAGGGTGAGCCTCCGTTTGAACTCTCGACTAAAGGCCCGAAAGGGACTCGCCGAGGAGGTCGAGAGAGACCCGGTAGGGACTCACTATTCCGATGGTGAGGTAACGTGTGAGGATGGGGACCTTTGGTAGACCCGTAGGGGGGCTCGACTAAAAGGCCGCCATCGGGCCCCGACGCGCCCGTAGGACTCGGCCGAGGGTTACGAGGGTCGAGGAGAGGAGTGTTGGCGCTTGTACCATTCATGGTTAGGTCCGTAGGGACTCGCACTCAAAGGTCGAGGCCCGCAGGGCCCGTAGGGACTCACTATTCATATGGTGAGGCCCCTGACCCGGGTCGAGGGTGAGTCGCGAACTCTCGACAAAGGCCCGAAAGGGACCCTGGCGCGAGGTTACGCGAGGGTCGAGGAGAGGCTCGATAGGTCCCAGAGGGGACTCACTCATTCATAAGGGTGAGGGACTCACTATTCCGATGGTGAGGGTGAGGGACGAACTCTCGACACAAGGCCGCCATCGACGAACAACTCTCTTTTGCCCCCGCCATCAACTTGAAGAACACAAAGGCCGCTATCGACTCCGCGCGAGGTTACGAGGTCGAGAGGGAAATTGTCATTCAATCTCTATAGAGATATATCATTATATATGTAATTATGCATTTCTTCCAATCATGAATGAGATATATTATATATGTAATTATGCATTCATGATGCGCTTTTGCTGCTCGACCAAAGGCCCGAAGAGTCGGTAGGGACTCACTCATTCATATGGGTGAGGGCCGCCATCGAGAGGAGGGTTCGAAGGATGGCCCCAATGGCCAAGAGGAGAAGATATGTATCATGAGAGAAATGGTACACCGAGATCCCTTTCAAGCCATACCTAGCAAAGAGAACATTCCACCGCACGATACGGGTACAGGGTCAGCGACATTAGGCACACTTCATGCGATCCAACTTGTCGCCCTGCCGAAGATAAGTTCATCTCGTGTTGACAGTAGGCTTTGGAATCCTCTATTTCCATTTAAGCAAAGTTTTCGGTATACGCCTGTGTTGACTGCGAAACCTCCTCTCGCCTAGTCCTCCAATCACCGTTCGACACCCCGGCGATACCTCAACATCCAATCAAACTCCTTTCCCCGGATACCTGTGCTCTGGGACATCGAGCCCCTCAATGAAATTTTCATATACCCAACAACTTATCGCAGCTACCTGCTGTGGTCGTTTCATAGCCTGGAGCAGAACCTGTATTGGTCCTTCGGTTTATCCTAGCATGTTGTCCCGTATGTCTTTCCTTTTCCAGCATTAATGGCCCCCGCTGCGCATAAATTTAACCTCTCTAGAAGCTCGGGAACGTCTTTCGATGGATCAAAGGTCATCTTCAATCCCGAATTCTATCGCTGCCATGTTAGGAACAAAGTTTGGGTCCACTACCCTTTACCTTGTGTCTTTACAAAAAGGATGAATAAACGATATCTCACTTGCTAATAAAGTGTCCTTATGCACTTCAAATCTAGACAAAAGCGTAACAAGTGACAGGGTGAAAAATGGAATAGTCGAGTGGCGAACGAAGGCGCTAAGGTCAAGCCATGATCCAACGAATAGGAGCGAATGCCCATACGAGGCCGGACGAGAGGCTAGGACTAGAATAGATGCGGGCAAAATCCTCGCTTCCGCAGCCGGCATTAAAGAAAGGGTCGGCTTTACCTCCCCTTATAACAAACGAACAACGAGAAGGAAAGGTCACCGCGATTGTTCCCCGCCTAGCCTCGTAAATCACGTATTGGGGAAATAGGAAATGAAATTGATTAATGAAATGACTTGATATACGACGGATCTCACTTTAAGCGTAGGTAGGAAAGAAGCTCGAATCTTTGCCCGCGAGGGACCACGGCTGCGGGAAAATAGTTGACTTGAGGCAAGGTAGGGTTATAAGTCCCGTAAAAGTTGTAAAGTAATAGTAGGGTGATAAGCCTACCTCTATCTTGACTGATTAACCGACACTCGATCGATTCATCGAACCATACATCCGACAATCTCACCGTCCACTACGTATCGTACCAACATCAATAGTTCTATCACTAGCTATGGCGGAATTGGAGGTTATTGTTGGAATGACCCCAATATATATATTGGGTCATTCAACAAGTATAAATGGTGGTAGATTGGATGAATCAACCCGTATTCGATCAAGGGAAAGGGGATCATTCAAGCAAGAGAAACCGATACTAAAATCAACTCCGTATTCAAGCAAGGGAACTCATATTCATTCAAGCTCCTTATTATTGTTTTATGGGGGACGGAAGGCACGATTTATTTTTATTGACTTGAGAACTTCTTCCGAGAGAAGCGTTCCAACATCGCCCCTTCTTTCACAAGATAGGCGTAACAACGGACATAGAAAGCATCTTCACAAAGAAAGCATCTTCAAAAATAGGCGTCCCAACAGGCGGAAACCAATTAAGAATAGCACAATTAAGAATAACTTGGAGACCTTACCAATGGGCTAAAGAGTCTATTGAAGGCTAAGGGACTCCATCCATAGGCTTTCACTTACTGGCTTTCACTCGATACTGCCTCATACCCGTAGGAATACTCTTAAGCATACTCTTAAGCTAAGAGTCTCTCACTCATTTATGCTCACGGGTATGCATTTCAAATCACCCCCCATTCCCAGAGTTTGACAACGTACAAGTAGTGAGATGTTACCCATCAATCAATGCTTTCACTTTTCCTTTCCCTTACGGTCAAGCGGCCTTACGACACCTTTGTCATTTGTAACTCTTAAAGTGTCCCGTAAGGTAGTGTGTTTCCATAGAACCAACTATCAATAAGAAATAGATGTCTGGTACTTGATACCGAGTCAATGTCTTTTCTTTCATCTTTTTGCATCTTTCCTTTCTCTCTATTTCTTCCCCATAATCCACAACTCCGTCGTAAGTATAATGGATGAAATCAAAAGGGTAAGCCTCCAAATCCGCTAATCCAATGGGAGGAATCAGCAAGGAGAATAATCAATGCGAATAATCCAAATCAATGGGGAATAAACCGGGAACTCTAATCCGCTATAATCCACATAGAAGTGTCTACGTGAAGCCCATATCCATCCATATACGTTCAACTCGTCAGAGATAGAAAATAGATTTGGTTGGACAAGATTACAACTTATTCTCGATACTAGCAGCACGTGTTGCATCTCACTTCCGTAGGGCCATTCCCTCGTACCTCGAGAATGTTTCACTTTTTCCTTAGCAGTAGGAGAGGAGACAGACACCGTAGTTAAAGAGTGTAGGGTGGGTTGTTTTTAGATCAGAAACCTCCTATTAGCGTCACAAGCCCACCAACTTGTTTCCATTTTTAAGAAGCGTTAGTACCGATGTTAGGGAGCCGGGGACCGCCTTGCCTCAATGGGAGGTTTACCACACTGTTGCACGACCATGTGGGCTCGAGGGGACATGCATGACTCTTAGCCATGACTCCTCGCCCCATCAGCGAGGGTGTCCCATCATGGTTAGTCGAGACGAGCTCGCTACACAAGATGATTCCACAAAGCCGCATGTGGGTCCATGGGGCCCGCTATCAACCCAATCCCGAAGGTTAGGCGAGCGGCTTGCCAAGTGATAGTGATACCGCGCCACACAGATCGATGACGTGGGTCCATGGGGCCAATGACCTTTACCAATGACCGTCCCTTCCCTGACCGTCCCGCCTATAAAACCGAGCTCTAGGTGGTCGTGCCATTAGTGCCGAGGGGCAAGGCATAGGGGTGTTGAGAGCCTTTTTGAAAGGTGTGACGTACTATTATTTGCACCCAATGACTTACGGCTCCTGTTGCTTCAAGCTCAATATTGCCTGCACGGAGTGAGCGCCGCATACGAGCATAGTCAATTTCATTCCCGAGATGGCGTCAAACTCGGAACACCAGTGCCTTGTTGGAACCGATGAATGAGATTCCAAGCATACATTATCTACGTCATTTCATCATTATATACGTCATTTCGCACGATCATTATCTATGTCATTCCCGAAATGGTGCATGAAGAAATTGCTCACATTCCGATAGAGCGTTTTCCGCATGCATGAATCGTTGGTAGAGCCCCGTGAATATAGTCCCAGCGGGCCATTGCGTGCGTTTACGGTTACTTTACACGCCGACCTTTTCCGCGTAGACCCATATAACCCTAAGAATTTGGCCATTTGGGGAGGCGGAGGGTTGAGCAGGAAAAACTATTCGTTTTGGATTATATCGATTTACCACGTTCAGTGGCTCCCATGAAAATAGCGTATATAAAGAAACGCATCTCCATGAGCATGAAGGGAAGAATAGCCCTTCTTGACCCGGTGAGCTCCTACCTTATCCGTGCGCTACCGACTTCCTTCATTATCTACGTAATTTCCAAGCATCATTATATACGTCATTTCGTACAATGAGACGTGAAAGAGAAAGCCACGTAGTGTAGCCGAAGCACATGTTCCGTCTCTAGATCCGTTTGAGATAGGGCCGACACCTAGCTCTCAATGAGGAGGAATTAGCTCTAACGAGTGTTGCCTCGCCGAGGGAGCGCTTCTCTGCAAAGTTCCCAGAGTTCGGGCGCTTTGCCATGCCGAAACTTGATTGAAATGACATATGTACAAGTCAGACGGCATATTCTCCCTCTCGCTCACATCTCTCCTCGGTCCGGGTCCTTATCTCACTCGCATCTCATCCGTGTGTCTGGGATTCCAATGACATGGAAACAGATCGACCATAATGACATATATAATGAATGTCACTATCTTCGCGGTCTCGAAGTCACCTCTAAGTCATGAAATATCAAAGTTGGAAAAACCACGATGAAATCTCTCATGAATGACCGGAATCACCGGTCGAAATGACATATATAATAGTAGGTGTTTAATCTCTCTCTTCCTCCCTTTTTCTCCCCACGGAAATGGCCTCCCTACTCCCGAGCTCAAAGCAGAATGCGGCGAGAACCACTCTTCGGGACTGATCTAACTCTGGGGAGGATGCGTGAAGCATGCTCGACTCCCATTGAGAGAGGCTCGATCACGGGAGAGAAGGAACTTGAAGAGAACTAAAAGGCCGCCATCGATTTATCGCTCGACCGAGCAGAGGAGGTCGAGGCCCGTTAGGGTGAGGACGAACTCTCGACGATGAGGCCGCCATCGACTCACTATTCATAGGTGAGGAGAGGTTATTTCAAGGTAATTTATTGCTTGTCCGCACCGGGCAAGGGCCGCAACTACCGCAACATATATTAAGAAATATTGAATTTATCTCGGGAAAGTGACCCAAAAACGACTCTAATTTACCCCACCTCATCGGACAAAAAGGGATGCGCGAAAGCACGCTCACCCGATTAGGGG
This sequence comes from Pinus albicaulis, assembly GCA_034641835.2. NCBI lineage: Eukaryota > Viridiplantae > Streptophyta > Pinopsida > Pinales > Pinaceae > Pinus > Pinus albicaulis. The sequence continues at coordinate 95,048 of JAXQQM020085890.1, read as the reverse complement.
AAAGCGCGCAATATCCCAATTTCGGATTCCAACCATCGCATCATATATAAAGATATATGGAATTTCCGAGGAAAGGTACCAAAACCACTATCCATTTCCATAATTGCCATTCCAAATTCACCCTGCATTTTCATATCTCTCTTTGGGCTCGCCACCGCATCATATATATGAGTCGATGGCGGCTCATCGTCGAGAGTTCGTCTCCTCGACCTCGTAACCTCGGCCGAGTCCCTCACTTCTTTGGGGAAGGTGGAGCGATAAATCCCTCACCATATGAATAGTGAGTGACTCGGGTCCCTACGTGCTTTGTCTCAGTCACGTAACGTACCTCTCCGTTGTCGAGGAGTTCCCGCAAGCTCACCCTCACCCTCACTATATGAATAGTGAGCCCTCGACCTCATAACCTCGGTCGAAACCTCTCCGGCCTCACCATATGAATAGTGAGCTCACAATGGGTCCCAATCTGGGTCCTACCGGCCTTTGGTCGGCACGTCTACGCATCTTTAACATTAAGGCATAATTACATATATAATATCTCGAATTACTCACACGTAACTCATTGACCACGGCGACTGAAGTCCTAAAAGCTCTGCATCGAACAACCATGCCTGGCTCTCAAAACCGCAACCTCGGGGAACGCATAAGGATCAGATGAATGGCGTTCAATCTAAAGGTTGGCATGCGAGATAACTCGTGCGGTAAAGGTGAGGATCTACTCCAAACTCGCTCGCTCGAGAGAAGTAGCCCTTAAAAGGTCCCGAGAGGTCTCGCGCTAGGAAAGGATCAATCATCTCTCTCGCGGGTAGGGCTCTGCGGGGACTTCGGCAAACCCGAGCGGGCTCGGAGAAAAAGTTGGGGAAGATCGTCCTCTCGGTCGGTTCGGGGAACCGACCTCCAAACACTTATGTATCAGCGTGAACCACTACATATATCGTTACGTAATGCGAGCCCAATACTCTTACATTGTTAAGTGGAGAGCCTCGGCTCGCTCACATCGCCGCTCCCCGTCCACGACTCTCGAAAGGAGTAAAGTGGGTAGAACCTACTGACTTCTCACACACAATTCTAATCTTTCTTATATCGATGATATCGGCACGTACCGTTAGCTTGATCTTCTTCTCGCCTGGTGTCCGGAGGGTGCAACCTTCCTTCTTCCGGGTGGTGGGCGGGCGAGCTAACTAGTCCACATGCCTTTTCTCCACTCTCCAACCCGGCTCGATTCCTCGTCCTCATACTTGTTGTCGTACTTGCACTTCCCGCTAGCAATCATCCTCTCACATGCGGTCGAGCACCCTCACCATATGAATAGTGAGCGACTCCGTCCCTCCCGGTCCCAGGATCTCGTGTATCTCAGGTCACCGCTTGCATACTTAACTCCATTGGCCCTTAGGGTGGCTAGTAATTATTCTTCTTCATGGGTAGCTCGGTAGGCGGGATATCTTCCCATCATCCAGTGGTTAAACGTCCCGCTTTGGGTCGTCTCCGAGCTGAAAAAGTATCTTTGCATGGTATTTCATTTTCATGGGGTGGACGTCAACTCGGGTGCACTGATTATATTTCTTCCGATTCACGAGTAAGATTCCGAGTCCGATGAGTCCGATTCTTCTTCGCAGTCTGATTCTTTCCGAGTGTGATTGCTTCTCTTCGATTTTCATAATTATTGAAATTCTTACTAGCCCCGTCCTCTCCTCCGCTCCCGCAACCTCGACCTCTACTGAGTCCCAACGGCCTGTTTCGTTCTTCGCGCTCCTCTCCTTTGGGGTGGGACCCAAAAGAGAGTTGTTCGTATCCTCACACGTTACCTTACCCTCGCAGGACCTACACCGCGGCTTGACATCCCGCAACATGACTTCATCATAGGCTGACCCGGGTATAGGCCGAGCGGGATTGCCCTCCGCCGAACCATCCGGACTCACGCGCACCCACAGCTACAAACGTCTCTACTCACTCTCATGTGACGCCTCCCTCGATGGGGAGAGGCCACTTAGGCTCTGGGGATTAGCACCGCACCTTCTCAAGATCTATGGCTTGTCCTCCTGGACATCAACGAGGCCTAAGGTGAACTTATTTAACCTGGTGTGCACGAACCAAATGGAAGGGCGTAGGCGAATCATTTTGGTGTGTCGGGTCGTGGGACTGAATGGGAAAAGAAATACACAGAAAACTCCCGAGCGTGTTCGATTTGGTTTCGTACGTTAAAACCCTAAGATCTAAGAAAAGAGGACCTAAAGTAGGGGACGCGAGTCACTCACTATTCATATGTTGAGGGTGAGCTTGCCGAACTCTGCGGCAAAGGAGAGGTAGCGACTAAGCGTGCCTGCGCCGGAAGCTCCAAGGAGGGCGAGGCAGCGAACTCGAAGAACTATAAAGGCCGCCATCGATATCTTCCCCATTTTAGTAAAACTACCGCTTGTTAGTCGTCATCCTCGTGTACTTGTGTACTATAAAACAACCAAATTGTGTCCGTATATCATATGATATGCTACCCTTATTACCTAACTTGCGAGGATATGCTCGCTCTAGACTATATCACCACCGTGTTAATATGTAACACTCTAAACCATCCACTATGGATCTCTAACTCTTTCATACTTCCTAATAGTTGGCGATCTACTTGAAGAAGAACCTCTCTCTCTAGTCTCCACTATAGAATGTTGTCCCACAACCGCATTGATAGCCATAAGTGTCCGATGACAGCCCCTCATCTCTCGGTGATTACGCATACTGAGGTCATTATCTATCTATGCTTAAAGAAAATGAGCGATATTTCTATCCGCACCAATGTAAAGGGCATTCTAATAAGAGACAGTGCACAAGCAGGTATTAAGGCGCCGGGCTTATATAATCACAACATTAAGTTCTTGGAGAGCGATGGTGGGTTGCTTATGGGCATTGTGTATTTAGATCACGTATACCACGCGAGGCAAATGACAAAAGATTTGGTCGTATTTCGGGATCTTACATAGACATACATTTCGGCTCCCTTTTCGTGAGATGGGTCCCGTTCTTGAGGATGTGCACCATATAACTGGGTTACTTATCATTTCGGGAGGGGAGGCATACATGATGGAGCCTCGAAAGATGACCTAGAGGGAGATTGAGGACTTGTTTCGTGTTCATAATGAGTAGGAGGATACATTATAGAGCTACTTAGAGGGCTGGGAGGTGGATTGTTGTATAACACATATGCTAGGGAGACACACCACAATCCAAGCTTTCTCTTTTAGTAGGCTTTGGTGTGTCTGCGCTGTGGCATGCATTATGGCGATACCATCCCCACGGGAGCTATGGTCATTATTAGAAAGGTTGTGTGTGGGCTTGGTATGCCATTGATACATTTAAGTTTTAGGGAGATGGTTTATATAAGGAGTGAAATGCGGATGTTGAAGTGTGAGAAACATAGCTGCATCACATATGGAAATTCTCCATTATGGCTTTCTGGTGGGATTGATTAGCTTGTTGGAGCACCGCAGAGAGAGGACCTAACATCCGTGGTCATCTTATTATATGAGGTGGTATCATGGTCGTACACAGGAGGTGATGGCGGCCTCGTTTGGAGAAGTCTCCTCCGGAGGATGTGATGTGGCGAGGTGCTTATCCTATACTCCTTCAAAGTGTCTGGATTATGCCGAATCAAAGCATACGGACACTCTTTCGGGAGGTGCAGTACATCGGAGTTATTACACCCCCATGGCCGATTACATCTTATAGAGGTGGAATTAGACCTACTCATTTAAGCCTACTCCTAGGATATGACCAACGCTCGCTTCCGCAGGTGAGTGACAGCACACGCACTATGACACACATAAAGCGACAGTTAACATAGATGAGGTCTAAGTGGAGATTACAAATATCCGCGAGCATGTTTACGGCGTTGGACACAGTCGGTCAAGGGCGGTACCGGGATGAGGCAGCTTCGCTGGGATACGCGAGGTGGTTGCCAGAACAACACACAATAGGGGCACGTAGATCCGAAAGCGTGCGACACGTGCAGAGCTAGACCTCACCAAGGCCATAGTGAGTGGCAAGGTGTCGGGGTTACGGTAGTGTAGGAGGGAGGTGTTTAGCCTGTCGAGGAAGAGGGGATAGATGCTAGGGTCATAGGTTGTGAGATTGAGAAGTGTCACGGAGCTTTCAAAGCTTGAAAGGGTTTTTATTGAGGCAGTGTTGCTAAGTAGATCTTGTAGGGGTATCTAGAGAGGGATGCCGTCTGATTACATGTCTATGAGCTGACCTAGAGCACAGAGAGAGAGAGACGCATCCTTACACTTCTCGTGGATGGCGTACATTGAGGGATGGTATAGCGTGCGAAATGGCGGTGCACGGAGGGACTTATATGAGCCCATCTTGCGCAAGCACGAGGGCGGGTCAGTCCCAGTACGATCCATTTTGAGCGGCGGATTATCCTTTCAAGATGCGGACAAGTGACTTCATTCCTGATTGGGGGTGGGTGGGTAAATAGATCATTTTGATGTTCTCGCGTGACGAGCATTTTATACGTGATCTATGGTACTGGACGTGAAAGCTGAACAAATTGGATCTCCATGCCATCAATGGGGAGGTAGTGCAAGTGTGGTAAAGGCATCACCGGATCTCACGTGCAATTTGTCTTTCCATCCATGGATGCATAAGTATACACCTACTTGCTGCTGAAATAAGATCTAGTAATTGTTGTCGCACCCGCGGGTCGACGCAAAGTGCAGACGCATTTCACAAACGATTACTCGTATCGTTTCTCCGCATTCATTAGGTTGGTTATAACACAATTGCATATGACTTATGGAGGGGATCTAGTGCCGCTCATAATACGATGCATGATACCGCCGGTTGGTATGTCGATGGACGTGTGCTTTGACTAAATAGCTTTCAAAAGCTGCAAGATGTGGATTATTACTAGTCGATTGAGCAAGCAAAGCATTATTTTCTTTTGCAGTGAATGCGTACACAGAGCGCTGTAATTACTCATACCGCTATTATGTAGTAGGGTTTACCACCTTTTTAGATTCTCTATCCCGACAACTAAACCTTCCTATCTTTTGTCAGTGTCAATGGTCGTCAATGTCAATCGTCTCTTTCTTTGTTAGTGAGACGTTCAACGATGGAGCGTGGGTTCAGCGATTAGTGCATGCAGAGTATTCTGGCCGTTTCGACCAAGTTTATCACAGCCTGTGCTCGAGCTCCTAAAAGAACACGTCAAAGGATCCTCTCCACTTATACCTCACTCGAAACTTCTGTTTTGATCTTCACGATTACGACCTGGCTTTCTCTGTAGAATGATAACGCATTTTTCTCTCTCGTTCGTCGCGATGTGATCCATGGTGTCAAGGTAGATGAACGAGAGGGAGCTGACAGCGGAAACGTTGCCCACCATAGGCTTCGTATTCTCACCCAAAAGCTAGCTTCAATCCTTCCCGACTGAACAAGAACCCGCAGGTTTTGGCTATCCCGTGTATTTACCCAAATGTAAGTAGACGTGATGCTTTTGCCTCTCTGACTCTCTGTGCATGCTCCAGGGTAATGGAACTAAAATAGCAACCGCTTACAGGGTCATCAAGCTCAACATGATGATGGTAATCAACTGGCCATCATCGACCACCTGGATGCTAGATCTACTGCGCTATCAGCAACTGCGTGAGCGAAGATGCTCCCTATGATGCTGCTAATATCGGCATGCTACTCTCGAACTCCGGACCACACAGCAACTCCTGCCATCGATCTTTAGTCGAATCCATGAAGGGCGTAAAAACCCATCTTTTGCTAATTACAACTTGAGGAATTTCAGCTTGTCGGTCACGATGACCTAAACGATACCATCGTTGATACCTTAGGTGATAGCCATTTGGCCTGAAGGATGCATATCACCTTCATACCACATTCATGAGGCGACATCGTGACATACCAGGTTTCATATCCTTGCTGCGGAATCACTACTAGCTGGGCATCCTCTCATATTTATCTAGAATGGATACAGGAAGTCACATACGATTTGACATTGCATCATATTAGAAGCACGATACCTAATTGACGAGGAATGATGAGAAGCCGTACCCGGCCATCAGCAATCTTGCAAAGGAATCTTGTATCATGATAACATTACGATATTCTACTCTATCATGATCGACCCGAATCAACCATCATGCAGAGAAAGATACATGTATCTGTGTCTATATAGGATAACCCCTCAATCTGTTTGGCTTTTGTTGTTTCGACAGTGCGATGTTGCGGTGTCTCTCATAGAGACATATGCAGCATACAAGTGGACAAACCGAACCGTGTCGATCAAGTAGCTCTCTCGTTCATTCAACCACGACCCCTATAGGCGGATTCCACTTCTTTAAAGCTAGGAGAGTGATTTGAATGATCTAGATAGGACTTTCCGTTGAAGCGAACCACATCTCGGCCGTACTCATACGCTCCCAAATCAAACTCAGGTGGTAGTTCAATAGGAAACTCAACGAAAGAGGTTGGTTAAAAAAAGGAGTAGCATGACAGCTTGGTCTCCGCCGTCTAGGTGTGCTCCTTGTAGCAGGTATGCGCTAGGGCTCCTGGGTCCGATCGTCAGGATACAACTCGCAAACTCCAATCTCTGCTCCGCGGGATCCGCTCGCTTTCTCCTTGCCGGTGGGATCGGGATTTGCCTCATGCGACTTAATATGGGACGGACCATGCTCGTGTGGCTGCCGCGTGGCTGAGGCTTCGAGCGGCTGTTGTAACTCGCCGTACTACGACTAAATCAACAGAAAGTTCTAGTCGATCGCGTAATCAATAGCGTGTCCGCTCACTTCGGATCCGCTTCATCGTGCTTGTCGTCGGGAAGGTCCAAAGTCAGGCCGCTGTCGCAGGACAGGCTCCAAGATCATAACCAGCATGAACTTCTACCACGTATCACTCAGCGACGCAAAAAGCTGGTGCTTTTGCTCGCTGGCGACTTTCACTCCTATTTTGGAGTAGCGATGACCCCAGGTTGAATAGAGTGGCGGGCCCGACAAAGCATGTGTCGAGCTCGAGAACGGATGCACAAGTGCCTCCCTCGTTGTTATGCTGTTCCGTGCACTGTCGTGGTGTTTCACTGGCCGTATCTCATAGGATATTTAGGTTACGCCGTTCTGCCACGCATACGTTTGAGTTCCGGTGGCATAGTTCTTCTGGGTATCGTTTCCGTGCCGGGTCCCGTCTGCGAAAGTGCAGCGAACCCGGAATTCTAGATCGAGAGCGTCGAAACAATGCTAACAATGAGAGGGCCCTACCGGTTAAGAATAGTATGATTCTTTTCTTTCCCATAGTTAGATGTTTCTGATTCGCCAAGTCATGTTAGATGGTTACGTTACGCTAAAGGCCATGTTAGATGCTATGTTACGTTCACTAAAGGGCCTCATTTTCCCATTTATTTCCTCTCCCTTTGAGAGTCCGCCACGGGAGAGACTTCGACAGTGAAATCCTTTAGAGAAGACATAACTCCAAAGATCTCTCATTATACGATAGGGGTTTTGGCTTTCTCAACTCAATATCGACTATTAGTCGATCCTTCTACTAAAGATGTTTTCTTTCGATACGTATTCGATTCAAACCCCCTTCGGCTTCGGGATCTTCTAGTTTTGAAAAGGTAAAGATCCTCATGGCATCGGATGGAATTTGATCTCCGGCTGAGCTTAACCACAAGAGTATCGTGCCAGCGTCCACTCTCCTTCCACCCTAGGATTAGGTGACATGCCACATTTCCTCGAATGATTTAAGTCGAGATCTATGCCCGAAACTCTTAGGTGGGTTGTAAAAGTACCATGTAGCACATGGTATACCCGGATATAATATACCTATATTCGTATATTACCCATATCCTTCCTATATGCTCTCTTTATATTAAGACTACGTGTATCCACATGCGACGTGACATGTTCACTTCCCGTCGATATCGTGAAACAGTGTAAGATTCAAATAGCAATCAATGCTGAAAAATCCATCTCAGGTGATGCTACGTACCCGGCATAAGTTTTCTACTTTGATTATGTGGCTTGGGTGCTTCCTCCTGCGCTCTCGTCCACATGCCCTTGGTGGACACTGGAGAGAAAGTGCATCCTGTATGATGTGACCGCTTACAAGCGAATATGCGCTATAGCCTAGTATATACATATCCATACTCGTAGTTTATTATCCATATAGAACGATTGAGGCTCACGATCCATTTTTCGTATGAGAGAGATCCGGCTTCACGTACAGAACACCACGTCTAGAGTTATGGCTGATACTTTGCAATATATTATTATTAATAGCGCCACATGGATAAACGTCAGCAAACATCCCATAGTGTTTGAGTTTGTAAGCTTTGCTTTACTAGTACTTAGGGATAGCTGGGTATATCAATAAATGGTTAAAGCGAAAGGTATGCTACTAAATTTCATACATATGCCACCTTTAGTACAATCTAACGTACAATATGATAGTATACCCAAACCTGCATGGGTCTCGTCCATCAATATTTGATGTGTGTAGATGCGGTTTAGTGTATGACCTGTAGGTATGTTAGTTGGCCTACTAAGGAGTACCTCGATGAGATGACTTAATAAGGAAAGACAGATATCTATGATATGTGGGCTAGAATATGATACCTTATGTAGGATATGTCTGGACGTGCACTTAACATGAACTAACAAGATAGCTTTATCATCACTGAGAATTCAATAGTTTATGGATCTACCTGGTATGATAAGCTATTCCTGAATCAGTATGGAGACTATAAGAAACCTTTCGTAGAGATATGTAGCAATAGGTACTAGCGGATATCGGGCTCTGATAAATATAGAGCCTGGGCGTAATAGCTAATTGATCTAATTCTACCTAGGTGACTATAGTAATCACGCATAATAGTATATTATTATGGATATATGCGCTAGGTCATTACACATGTATCCCACGATTAACCCTAAAGCTAAGGACAAAGCGGGTATTGCGATCATATGGTGGTATAGGCAAGAATAAGTGCCTGGGTGCGGTTCTGCTTAATGGCTTATCACTCTGCGTATCCCTTAGATATGCATACGCGTAGCCCTAGGTATATCCCCAATCGACTTTCATATCTATGGCTATTCACCGAAGTGAGGCTAACTACTCGATTACTTAGCATCTCAGTGGTGGTGCCTCTGCTTAGATATTCACGATATCCATATAACTATTATAAGTATGGCATATCAGTACAATCTACGCATATACGACAAAATTTTCATTTCGACAATCGCTCTCGGGGATTGTGTGGGTAAATAGTAGTCACTTCTGTCTAATTTCATCTAACTTTGAGGAGGTAGGTCCAGGGAGATTTGTCATTGGACCAATAGAAATGGATTTGATTCTTACTAAACTAGGGATGCGACAGCGAGGTGCTCCGACTGGGTGTATGGAGAAGGTCATTTCAAAAAGTTTCTCTATTTTGGTGGTAGGAAATGATTGGCCTGGAGGTTGAGCAGCACTATGCCATCGTGATAACCGAGCAGAAGCGCTGGGAATAACCCAATAAGTGGATTGAATCCGTTAGGCAAGAACGTGTCGCTTAATAGAGTTTGAGACGTGATGCTGGGTGGTGCTAGCCGCCCATTCAACGAGGGACCCGGTAGCTAGCTTCATGCTTTTCACTATTGCTTTGGATGAAAATGGCGGCGGGGTGGGTTTGGATGGAAGGGAGGATTATCTCTGTTCAGCCAAGTACTTTTAGTAGCATGGCGGCATGGGATTGTTTATTAGCCAATAGGGTGAACTTTCGAGCAGAGATATCGTGGACAAATGCGGGATGGTTACTGCATACACAACACAGCGAGAACTTATTGCACGGAGAAAAGAGAGACATGGCTGGATGGTTAGATTATGGAGATGGGCACCGCGAGAATAAAAGCCTGGGTGGTTGGATTGATGGGCGGCGAGGAGTAGGAGGGAGAGGATAGGATAGGTCTTGACACTTGCTTTGTTAATGTGGCGATGACTGACACTACGAATGTTGACCCTTTACTGATATACCTCTCTATTAGAGACTTTTTGGTTGGTACCACGCACATATTCTTTCGTTAGTCCTGCGAACCTTGCCCCATATGATGAAGGAGTACAAACTGCTCATATTGCTAGAACACAAGGCCTACCCCGCGCTGCAGCTACTTATACCGTGCTCGCCTGCCGCCCACCGTAACACCCGGACTCGGCCTTCCACCCAGCACGCCTTTCGGCATCGCTTCGTGGCTTCTCAGACTTTCCTTATCGTGACTCGGAGAAACTGGCATGCTTAGTTCTCTTATTGCAACATACAGACATTCATGAGCCTTCGGCATCACACTTGCGCTAAGCTTACAAATAAATAGATAGATATGACCGTACTACTGTCACTGTTGTCTCCGCGAGCCTCGGTGCACTTTCTTGATGACCAGGGGACCCACTCCCGTCTAGAACATAATAGTGCTAGGAAAGAATAGAGTCTACCCACCTTTTCTTTGCTCACTTTAGGAGCCTGGGCCGTTCGGAACCATATACACGCAGCTCATTAATCCCTTAGTGCGTGGGACGGCAGTCTTGCTATTTCGCTCAGGACCGGATTGGGCCTACGACTTTATTATTCCCTTCACCCCTAGTGGATGAGAGTGTCACGTCATCGATGAAGCCAGAAGAGAAGTGAGCCGGCTGGTACCACTGTTGAGCTTTCTAGAGACGAGCTTTGCGTATGCATTCATTAATTGAGACACGGGACTCCTGTTTACCTTTCTTTCATTTGAGGACCTGCTACCAATCCCACCTAGAGACTTAGTCCCCTATGCACTTGCTCAAATTAATCACACGGTGCTGTGCTTGCTATATACACTTCTTATGGACGGATCAAACAACCCTCTTATCTTCGTCCCTCAGGGATATAAAGTGCCTGTCCCTAACCCATTGATGAAGCGACCGGGGAAGAATAAAAGTACAATACGAGGTATTGATGGTGCGCTTCACCTTACCCTCGACTTTCTTAATGCCTTCTACCATAGGACGATGGCTTCGCTCTCCCTTACTACCAACCCATTCTTTCCACTCTGGAAGATAAGCACATGATTAGTATGGATGGCATAAAGCTGCAACCTCTCCCTTACCCTTTCTTACTACCCTCAACCTAGGACATGGAGTAGTCTGCCCAACCCATTAATCCTTCTATAAGGAACCGATCAACCCATCCTCTGATTTAGAGCGTACCGCCTGCATGACCCGTTTATGAGGCCTAAGGAATTTACGTAGGGTACAACATCTAGGAACGCTTTGGCTTACGAGCATCCACCGGATAACTCGACTCACTCACTCCCTTCAACAAACGGGATTTATTACGTGCTTTGCTGCCCTTGTCCGGTTACGCGTACAAGCGATATACATTCCTTACCCAACCAATCGGTGAAAGTAAGCTGCACAAAGAAAAGGATGCGTAGCTGTGCTCGACGAGAAAGGAAAGAAAGAAGAGAGAGAAGAAAAAGACCTTTCGTTCCCTTGGTTCTCTTAACATTTTATGCGATCGGTGCTTCATCGCGTTCATGTTGCCCTGAGTTGAAGTGAAAAGACGAAGAGTAACACGTATTCAAGGCCGATTGTTGCTACTAAGAAGACGCATTTGACCTTCCCACGATCCGGCGTCACGAGAGCCAACCAAGCCGGCAAAAAGTAAATAAATTACCCTTTCATTGGGCTCTCAAACAAGTTAGCCGCCGTAGCGAAGTAGACGGAGCAAGCTTAACGACGATGCACTAAGCCTCTCGTTTTGAGTTACGTCGTCACGCAGCAGTTATGTCCTTTCCTCTGAAGATAGACGAGCGGTGGGCCAGGCTAGGCTAGCCGCAGATCGAGAATGAAATAAAGAAAGTACCTTCGAACGATGCTCATATTGCGTACAGAAAAGATCGAAAGGATATGACATAAAGAGAAAAAGCGCAGCGCGAGGTTAAAGCAAGCATCCCCACCATATAGTCCCCACTCATCTCTATCTATTTTCATCATATCTCATCTATCATCGTATGTGTGCATTCTGCCACCCTTAGTTGGCTCTTTCCGGGAGTGGGCCTAGTGAGGCTTACAGGGCTTAGTTAGCTTAGTGATCCTTTCGTTAGCTTCGTTAGCTTTAGTGTGCGATTCGCTCTAGTGGCTCTTAGTGAGCTTAGCTTGGTGCTTAGTTCGCTTAGAACAGATTCCTTCCTATCCTATTGCTCACCATTCGCTATGGCCGTCACTTTAGCGCGCAGGAGAATATAAGCCCTTGCTCTCCCCGACCTCGCAACCCCGGCCCTAGAGCTGGATGAGCGGCCTTGTGTCTCGAGAGTTCGGCACAGCTCACCCTTTGTTTCGTCGTCAATTTGTACGGGCAAGTAAACCATTCCCCGTTAGCTCTTTCTTCGTTATTATATACGCTATGTCGCTTTATTAGTGGGATTTGTTGGATTATTTGGTCTCGCTATGCTAGTAGTGTTATTAGTTTCCTGTTGTCCCTAGTTTATGTGATTGGTTTCTTTTCTCCTATTAGCTATAGCTTAATAACTTTGACTTAATATCTCCATCTCTGTTGTAAACTGGGCTTTAATGGTGGAGTTTGGGGGAGTGGGTGCACCTAACGGCGGCACTAAACTGACCTTTTCCCGAATGGCGCTACTGATCAGCAGGTCTGCCCTCTCACTCACCGATCCGCGTGAATGGGCGGACTTAACCTGTCCACTCGGGTTTCTTTGCTGGCACGTCCGCGTCGACTACGCTCTCAAGCGTGCGATCGATCAAATAAGTCGGTTACTTTGCGTGCGCTCTTGCTTTGGCTGGTGTCGTGCACGTGCCGACTGAGCATGGGGTGCGCTGCACTGGTGTCGCGTAGAACTACCACGCGGCACAACTCAAGGTCACGCGGTGGGCACGCGAGCATAGGTTTTATAGCAGCAGCCTCTGTAACACTGCGGGCAATCGACAGTAGCCTCAAGTGTCCAAGAGCAAGCGAGCTGAGCGGCTTCATCGATGATAGGCGTCGAAAATGACCTGCCGAGCGATGCCCTTACTAGATCCGACGGAGGTAACGAGCCTAGCGCAGGCCTGGCAGCGTAGTGGCTTCGAAGAGAAAGATTCTATTCTACACGATTTAAGAGAAATTGATTCAATGCCAATTTGAAGTGCGAAAAGAAAATGACTTTTAGTACCTCCGATGGAGATCTCGGCCCTCTCTATGAGAATAGATTTTGTTAGCGAGGCTGAAAAGTCGCCGAGGGTTGCGAAAGCATGCTCAGACCACTATTTACCCACCCACCCCAGTCGCAGGTCGTGTGGCGGCGCGTCGGGCCGAGTAGCCGAGCCTTTGGTATCGAGCTAGCTAATGAGCGAACCCCGAATAGCGCGACGATCTGGAGCTGAGTTGCCCGCTGAGCGTCATCCCATGATCCCGAGCGAGGCCGGAGGTAAAGTAGCACGTCAGAGCATTCGAGGCAAGCGAGCATCCCGAGCTTGTCGCAGTAGCCCCATTCCATTTTACTAGCCAAGCGCGAGTATCCGAGTTTCCAGCCATGGCAGGCATTGAGTGCATCAAAGCTCTGGCTACCGGCACCTGGATCGAACTCACACGGCCATCGAGTGACCGCCGCGGTCCGCGATCGTAGGCTCCTGCGATGATTGTTTTCTACGGGCGCGTGGCTTGGCAATGCCTCCGGCTATGAGAGCGCGCCTTTCTTAATTGGTGCGTCTCGCGCCCCCCTATCCTTCTTCATCGCCGGTGGTGGGGTGTCCTCCATCCAGTGTTGGAAGTGGGCCCTATGAGCGCGGACTCGGGACTACAGGTCTCTTTCAGTCGTCAGGACAAGTGAAACATATGCCATGTTGTATGTCGATGTGTTGTTCTCGTTACACGACGGATTGTTGCTTATGAAACCCACTTGGATTTCCAACGGACATGGATGGATGGATGGGATGGACACAACCTATACTGTATTTCGCCGGAGTTCGGGGACACAAACAAGTGAAAGAAAATGTACTCTTACTCACCGATTCTGCTAGTTACTTACCGTGTTCCATCCCGTGCCTACCGTCACGCTGACACTTTTGTGGAGGTTCCGGAACCTCAGGTACTGGGACATAGACATGATGGCTCCAACTAAGCTCTAATAAGATTCACAGATGAGACAACTGCTAGACCTGACCAATGGCGCTGTTATTAGTTAGTTAGTTTCTACTACAAGTCGCAGACTAATTTAGAACTAGTAAGGGAATTGGAATCAAAACACTAGTAGGAGCTTAGACGTAAGCCACTCAGTCTCGATCAATTAGGTTGTTCATTTCATCTATTATCTTTTATTGTTACAATGGGAGGACAAGGTGTCTCCACAGCGAGCGCTCGTATGTCGGTCTCGAGTGATGGTCTGCAAACCGAATTTATTGTCATTTCAAAGAGTTTAAAATGATGAGAAGTCTCTCATTTCTTTTGGAACTACAATTTCGGACGGATCGCCAACCTCCTATTCGCTTATGGATTTTTCTCTTGTTCAAACGGTGTTTCTAATTTCCGTCCGTAAGCCATCAATTTTGCATGCACTAGCCTTTGCGCACTACTTACAAGATTTATTATCTTATTTCTAAGAATGGAGTCTTAGTTGTTCTCATTTTCTCACGGGATATAGAAAAAGGGATATTGTGATGTGCCGGACACGCCTCACCTCCAATGTGTGAGTTGCTGTCGGGTCGTGCTTCGACTTTGCGGTGTCGGGTCTGCATGGTCTTCACGTGCCGTAGCTTTCCGTAAGGTGTAGGTAGCTCGAGTTACATGGGCGGGTTCCCGGTGGCCGGCACTAAATATGAAAAGAGACTTAGATAGTTAACCTTCTTCACAACGTGCTGTGTCCACTGCACGGGATGTGCTAGGACAGCGACAGCTACGGCAAGCGAAGGCAACCCATCAGTGCCGGTCCATCCATAATAAAAGAAGAAGCAAAAATATGAGTACTATTCCTTATTGCAAAAACTCTACCACTTTGGCGTTTCGTCGTCGTCGAAAACCTCTTTTTTATGGGTTCGATGAATCATCCCTCTCTCTCATCGGGGAACATAAACTGGATGTGTTTTGTCGCTACGAATGGCCATTTCCGGAAGTTAATAACTACATATGGGAGGAGGGGGAGGATACTTTCCTTCGACTCGAGCGCTAGGAGATCGGAGATACGAACCCCGCCGCGAAAGAAGGCGAGGGGATACTTCGATCGATACGCGCCTGCCCATGCACTCGTGAGGTGAGTGAGGCCGTTACGAGGTCGAGGAGAGGTGGAAAATGGCCAAACGCTGGAAGAAATGCATAATTACATATATAATGATACATATCTCTGTTGTATACGATATTACCGAATGTACGATCGACGATTCGAGCTACGTGTCTCATACGACGCTAAAAAGCGTAATTACATATACAATATATGTACATTTAAGAATGAAATAAGAAGAAATGCATAATTACATATATAATATGTGCGTGTATCGCGCTAAAGCGAATGACGCGCAATATCGAAGCCGGCAATGCGCAGCGTGTGCGTAATGACACATGCCCATAATTGTCCGGCTAAAAGCTGTACGTATATAATGGACGAAAACGCATATCTCATTCACGCAACTTCCACTCTGAGATGCGTGGCCGTGCTTTGCAAAGGCCCGTGGGGTGAGGTGGACGAACTCTCGACGGTGAGCCGCCATCGACTCACTATTCATGTGGTGAGGGAAAGGATGCGCAAAGCAAAGGCTCGATCGTTAGAGAAGACGAGGTCCTCTGGTAGAGGGTGAGCTAAGCCAGGGCATCTCGACTAAAGGCGTGGCGGGACGCGTTAGGGGGCTCGGCCCGATAAGGCCGCCATCGCGAGAGGTACGCTTTGGTGGCTCGACCACACCGCGAGAAAGCGCCAAAGCAAGTGAACCACCGCATGAGCGGGACCGTTCGTCGATTCCGAAGGGAAACACACGGAGACATCGATGAGAATGCTTTGACATGAGTAACGATGAACTGCGTGTGAAAAACACGGCAGCGCGCGCCGCCGCCGGGTTCCCGGGACCCGGTGAGCTCGGGCGGCAAGGCCGCCATCATTTCGTGTTTCGCAGCGCGCCGCACGAACAACGACTAAACGGCCATGAGTGAATTTCCTTCTGCGTGAAGATGCGGAGTACCCGACAGAGGTCGAGTCCGTCTTTACTCTCTCTTATTGAGATAAGACCCCCTTGCGGAAGTTAGAACTGACTTTCGAGTCGCCGATGGCGGCGACGTACACACTGGCTCCTCTCCTTTTCCATATCTATTTACCCACCAGCGACCGGGCACAGGCGGTCGAGACGCGAGGACCGCGACCGGCGGGCGATCGGCAACGTAAAGGAGAGGTAGCTGACGTAGCCGCCTTGCGGGTAAATAGCTCGGTGAGATGGGTATATCGTCCGGGAGAAGAGAGTCATTTTGGGATATGAAAGTCGGTCACGTGACCACGAGGATCTCTTGAGTGAGGCGCGAGTTTAGGCACGTTGAGGCTAGGTTCCGGACATGCCTCACAGGCGCAGAATCGGATCCATGCTACGATAAATAATAAAGGAAGGCGGGTAGAAGAGAACACACAAACGGTGGCGGGGACCACATCGCTTCTATTCACGCCTCCAATCAATGAATGCCCAAGGCTAGCCTCGATAATACATCGATAGAACCGGAAAACTCACAGCAAGGACACTATCAACGGTCCGCGCCTTGAAGCCCTCGCGGCATTTCAAAGATACGGACAGTAAACCAAGCAAAGAGAGAAAGTGAAGTCTCGCGAAAGAGGAATAAATACGGTCATTGAGCTGATGCTCACCGTTTTGGGGCTGAATGTTCGCCTCTAGAAGGCTGAATGGACGAGACAAGCTTTATTAGCGACGATCTGATTTAGGCCGAACTACACTTTTGATTATATCTGTAGGACCCGCTGAAAGGTCGAAGGTAGCCTGGTCTATCCTGAAAGCTGTGGTCGTAGGGTGGTTTTTGAGAAACTACGGTATGGCGTGTTCTTATTGAGCTGGTGAGCAGAATGCGTGGCAGCTTTTCACGCCAAAGCCAGTGTGCGGGCGGTGCGTAGGCTGCGTTCGACATCGGATGCTCTCGCATGTGTTGAAGCCCATCAGTGAAAACGATGCCTGCGACCGAGACCCCATATTTATACCCCTAAAGAAGGACCTTGCATCTTACGCTCGCTTCCGCGTAAGTGCCCGCGCACTGCTCGCTATGCCTCCTGTCACATAGGTAAACCCAACAACCTATGGAGTGAGTGGAGTGTACGCTCCAACCTCTTCGTAGCGTGAAGGAATATCAGTAGGGAGGGGACGGCAGCATCTAGTGAGAATTCCTTACCTTGTTTCCGTTCCACCCATCGAGGTTGCATATCGTGGTGGAAGGTGAAAATCGTGTATAGTGGTCGAAAAGCCCTCTGTCGTGTGTCCTCGCGGGCTCGAGTGCTATGCGAATCGGGTAGTATCCGCGACGTGTGTATGTAACGTACGTAATCTACTTTGCGTGTTTGGTGTGAGACGTGATAGCTCTTCTGTAGGTGCATACTTACCTGAATGGGTAATGTTTCTTATTGGCAATGAGAAGTATTGGTCAAAGAGCATAATGAGTATATTGGTTCCTGGTTAATGTGGAGTATTTGCATGAACGATAGTTCCGTCGGTCTTTCAATGGGTGGTATCCGTTAAACCGGCTTCGCCGGCCCAATACACACGATCGCGGGCGGTGTGGGGGACTGTGCGAAGCCATGCGGTGGTGACTATGCGAAGCCATCAAACACAACAGGCGGGCGGTGTGGACAACGCGCAACATATGGGGTAAATAAAGCCATACATAACGTAATGGGATTGGGAAAGGCTTAATGAGTGTTAGGGAGCCGAAAGGTGATGTACGATGTAAATAACGGTGCGAATATATAATCGAAAGCTTCACATGTGTATTTCCCGAAAGCATAATGTGTATGTGTGTGCGAATCATGTATCTCGCTGCTCATTTATTACGCGACGAGGGAGCAAAGGCATGGATTAGGTACCTAGGCGAGATCCCTCCCCCACCGCAGTGAAGAGCCGAGGGTGGAGCGAGCCAAAGCTAATTTCATCGGGTGCAGATCCCTCTCACCACCGGTGAGGAGCAGAGGGAAGGCGAGCTCGTGAGATGCTCTCCTCGTCCAGTTGAACGCAGTCGTGCAAACGGAACTCATTCTTTGGGAACAATCGAGGTAAGGTTTTAAGCGTGATCTCGTCCTCCAAAGCCGTAAGTGAATCCATAACTCAACGGACTCGAGCGGCCAGAGAGTGAACTCCCAGGCCTCATCGAGCCTAAAGTGAACAATTTTCCCGGGCCTCAATGCGACAGGTGACTAATCCCTGTCTAAAAGCAAGTTCTTTCTCAAGTTTAACATCCAATACTATTCGGAGGATCGCGGGGTTGGTCTCAGCCCTCGAGCAAGTGTCTTTGCGGTACTCGTTCTGTTTGCAGGCGAGTGTTGGTTCCAGAGAGGCCCTGTCCTTCACGGGGCAAGCAGGCTGCACGTTATCCGGAGCGTTTGAAGCAAGGAAGCGTAAAAGCTTGCGATTACACGTGAAGCCGCTAGAGGCTTGTCTCACGGGCATTTGAAAGGGAGAATGTTAGAAGGCGTAAAGGGATCGTGCTGCGATCCTCTGTCGACGTGTCGAGACCTCTATTCCCGAGGCCTCTCGAGCGTTGGCGGTCCTAATCAATATCCGTGTATCGAGCGTTAGCGAGTCCCACGAGCAAGCGGTAGCGATCGGTCACATCACCAAACGAGGAGGAAGCGGTGGGATCCGACCAACCAGCCATTTGCTGCTCTTGACGCTATGCTATTCTATTATTAGCGCTATGCTGTCTTGTTTGCTCGCGCACACGATCCGTTGGTTTATTCGCCGAGATACTGCCAATCTCTCTAGCTCTTTCTTTTCTGTTAGCATGCTATGTGCCCACTTTCTTTCTCATCTCTTCTTTAGCGCTATGCGGATTTCGGATGTCTTTATTTCCATCTCCCTGGCCGACTGATGTACTAGCCATGTTCGCGACATCGATTGAGGAAGTCGTTGCGATTAGCGTGGCCTGTGCCGTGAACGTTGTGCTTCTTTGCGGGCCCTCAGCAGTTATCGGTCACTAATCCCGCGCACGTTCGTTTCGCTCTCATTACCAGCTTCAAAGGAGGAAGCGGCGTGACATAGCCCAGCGAGGATGCAGGCGTATTTATATGCAGACAAGGATCGGCGGTGTTTAGCGCGCGCTCCGTCACTTTTCTTCTAAGGGTGTGCATGATCGACAAACATCCTTTTATCGAGCATTGGCTGATGCTATATCCAACACCTTTGGTACGCGTATACCCAATGTGACTTCCACGCATACCGAGTGTTGCGAGTCCAAAAGTAAAAAGTCAAAGGGTATCGGAGACGGTCGCAGTCGACTACAAGTTCCTTGTCTGATTACGGACGAGCGATATACATTCCTTCCAGTGCAATTTTATTCATATTTTTCTATATAAAAGCATTCTATTTCCGGTGCTCAACGACAGATTAAATCTTCATTGCGGATACTAAGAATTGGACAGAAATGAAGTAAAGGTAATGGATGAATTAAAGGGAATTTTCATACGGTGTGGTTGTAGATCCAAGAATACAACGAGTGATAGACATAGTAGTCGTGAGACATTTTGGAAAGACCTATGCACATGTTGCTAGAGTATGAGATTGGTCTCATAAAGCTTAAAAGGGTAGTATGCTGCCTTTATTTCCCTAAAATAGCATAGCGTTAGAGGTAAAGAGTCTTTTAGCAAAATGGTTGGTTGGAGCCTGTCTTAAACCAACGTTAACGGATAAGTGTGGGAGGAAAGAAAGAGCGCGAGAAGCGACATGGCTAAGAACTGCATGGATGCGGCGCAGGAGGTGCTAAAGAAACAAGGAACGGGACGGGACGGAGATATACGCGGTACGGGAAAAGAAGAACCAGGCGAACCAGGCGGTCGTGTGGACAAGCGCAGCGCGACCGTGCGGAGCTCGAAAGGTATCGTAACACTTTTCCTACTGCACACCAAGCTGTAAGCTAATAAGAAACCAATTGGACCATGACCAAGACTCACCCCAATCTACTCCCATTCCCGGTATTCACGTCCGCGTTACCAAATAATTCACTTTGTTGAAACCATGAGCGTTAGCAATTAGCGCGGGTGGGCGACCATACTCGAGCTCGCAGGCTGAAGTTCGAAGTGGCCTTTCTCGGTGGCCGGTCGAAGGTTCATGCGGGAGACTGGTGGGACCCCACCTCATTGGGCTCTTTATCTCTGCTCTTACCCTTTTTCATCGCCTCGCTCGCCTTGGGCGGCACTGAACGGTACGGAACACCGGTGACATCGACGGCATAGGGTTGGTGTCACCGTTGCCACGATGGTCCGCGAGTGAAGGGAGGAAAAGGAGGATATTGGTTCTACCACCATAAGGCCATGGGAAGTAGGCAGTTTGTCCGTTTATACCACATCGTTTGGTCATGAGTGACGTGTGAGGCGAGAGCCATCCCATCCGTGTAGTATGTGAGGGCGTTAGGATAGGGAGTGAGGGTCGAGCAATGTCCTGACCGGTAATGCCCTCGCGGGAGGGCGAGCCTGTGAGCTGGGAGAGCTTAGCGATCATGGGAGAAATGGTCACCGTTAATCGCCTACGCCTCATGGCTGCAGTGAACCAATAGGAGGACTCACTAAGCAAACTATGCGATCCAAGAAAATAAGCAAACTCAAAAACTCTCACCCTGCGCACATGTATGCTAAAAGAAAAGGCATATAGCGAACCTAGAAACCATGCTGCTACTAAAAAGAAAGAGCCCGACGAAAGCCAACCAACAATAACCCAACCTATGCTCACACTATGCCTACTTAAGAAGAGCCCACTATAAGTTAAATCTATGCTCACTATGCCAAGCTCAACAAGATCACGAGGAAACTATGCTAATGAAAGAATAAACAACTAAGCTAACTCAAAATATTCACACTAAAATATTTCCTACTATCTACGATCAACTAAGAACATCCCAATCTAATACCTTCCCAATAAACTAAAAACAATATTCACATTTATAATATTGACCATCATCAGCGAGCTTCATCCCCACATATTCCCACAACAATACGCTAACAAAGCTAATGGTTCAATTGTAACCTTTTCTGCGTCGTAGACTCATGGTTTGTTTATAAATAACGCTTGCTGTAGCTTGGTGGGATCTTACCGCTTTGCTTTGGAGTGTTACCGACTGTTCATCGTTCCCTTTTACGCTGCCCACATGCTGCAAAAACTAGATAGATGCTTCGAACCTCTTCACCCTTGACCTTGGGTGACCTTACGTTGTGCTGATTAATACGAGAGAATACCCTTTACTTCGACCGGAATGATCGATGCCTCCTTCCCCATGAGGTTTTAGACGCCTATCGTGACGGATGGGTTGCAAATATATACATCAGGATACGTTATCGCTTGCATGATGATGATTAGGAGACCCATGCTCGATCAACCCAAAGAAGCACACTAACGATGCAGGACGGAACACGGGACTACTTCGACTAGCGAGACACCGAACGAGACGGAACAATGTGGTGCACTATTCCACCCACCTGGTAGCGAATGGTATGGTCGCACACGGAAAAAGAGTGAAAGAACGAATCAATTCGATATGCCGTTTATACGAGCAGCTCCCCGCAAGGGACGAGCCTAGCAGGGCTTTTGACACGCGCGAGAGCGCCATCATGCGGCAGCGACCACTCGAGGAAGACTGATCGGTAGACCATATCGCTCAAAATCCTCCCCTCTCGATGGCTCGGGAGGGTGACTCTCGACGCCGCTCGGCCTCTTGGGGATGCAGCCGGGCGAGAAGATGGTCCTCCCTCCCTCTCCCCGCCCACCCGCCAAAGCGAGATTGAACCCTAGGCTGGCTTTGTCCGTGGCTGAGTCGGGCGTCGGTAGCGCGAACCAGGACGTCAATTCCTAAAATATGGGTGCTTTCGCACTCTTCTCGCAAAACACGAGAAAACGCGAGGATGGTCCCGTAGGAGCGAAGAGAGAAACGGTGGAGAGCCGGACACCGAGGGCAAACAAGGCAAGCGGATGTGCGAGAGAGAAGCAAACGAAGGATGGGAATCTAATTCACCTTCGGCGTGTGAGAGAAAGAGCGCGGTGGCTTAAACTCGCGCGGTGGGAGCTGAGCGCTCGGGCTCTTTCTTTCCATCGTGACAAAGTACACTCTACAGACCATTGCGTGGTGAGGGCCAAGGTGGGAGGAGAGAGTAAAGCCTGTATGAAACCGCCGCCACGGTGAAAATGACAAACTATAAGTGACGAGGCATCAGCCTCCGCCAAGGTAGAGAGATGTTCCTCATGAGGGAAAGGAGAGTTCAGACCTCCGCGCGGTAGAGAGTGTTCCTTATGAGGGAAAGGAGATTCTAAACCTCACGCAGACAAGAGAAATGGCAAAATGATTAATGGGAGAATGTCCAAAACCTCATCGGCAGTGAAAGAAAGAGCTCCTTGGGTGTTTAAAGACTCATGGCACGTTGATAGTATTGGTAAGTGGGCTATACTTGGGTCGAAATGTTTACCCACTTCGGGTTCGCCGCCACCTTTGCGAGGTTATGCCCGCCGCGAGGACAGGGCCTTTAGGCTGCGCCCTTATGGGTTCCACCCTTACTTTGCGGCTCTCTGGGCTGTCTTATACCTGCCTGGGCCCTGTAGCTGCGTCTCCGAGAAGAAGCCGGTTTCCCTGCAGCGTGCGAAGTGCGCAGAAAGCCATTCATTAACCTAGCCGCTCGGTCCTGGTCGTGCCCTAGCACGCAACTCGGCTTCTGCGTGCTCTTCGCAACGAGGTAGACTCGTTGAATCAACAAACTCACGCGACATCGGCAAGAATCATGCGAGTGCACACATTGACTGCACACACACCCTGTCTTGCTTTCGAGTGGAAACCAAGCATACGGTGCTATAGACGCTCGATCGTTCAAATGAAACCCTCATCATGTTCCTGCTGTGAGTTGGAGATGCAGCGGTCGCTGTGGAGAGCACCTTTTTCGTGAAGTCGCGCGCGCTCGTTGTATAGCGCTAAAAATGGTAATTTCACCTTCTGATGCTACTCGCGCATGTTTAAAACTACGAATGCACCGTCGCCCCGGATGGAGAAAAAGACTTATGGGTCACTTGTTTCCCAAAGACCAGTAGGCCATATAGGTCACGTGTTTTCATACTGTGCCGCGCGAAAAAGTGATCGTTCTCTCGTTAATGGTCAAAGGGTCACCCCTGGGCGGCGAAAAGAGCAAATACTAGCAGCCTGGCTTTTTCGTTAATTTTAGGTAAATTTTATCTGTAAATAGAAAGTTCTAGGTGTTAGTTGTTTCGCATGAAGTAAGAGAAAGGAAGGATCGCTCTCTATGAAAGCTTGCCAGACTCGTTCGCCTGCCTTCCTCACGCAGCTGTATGGTAGACGTTTGCTTTCCTGACTAAATGAGGAGGGACTCGCTCCTTAATGGGATCAAGCGTAGATGACTTGCCGCACGACTCTTCTGCTCGTTTGAGTTAGAAAGGAGAGAGGCGACTTACCGATAAAGGACTCTGTCAGAAAGTAGCGACCACCAATACAAAGGATTCGTTCTAAGACTTACCTTTCGAAATAAAGGAGTCGCTGTCATGCATAACCTAGCCATAAACTCCCGTGAATAAATGCTCGATAAAGTGATAACCCATGCCGTGAATTCGGGGTATTTCAATCCACCGACCCACGTCCGTGAGTCGGTGATGAAAGGAAGCATTCATATTCCCCATTAAGCCGGGTTGTCTCCCCTCATAAACCTGCACTGCAAATCAACGATCCACTCTAGCATCGATACGGGTCTTCCCTCTCAAAGTAGCTGACGAATGGGATTTGTTGTTGGAAGGAGAGCTCGTCGGCTAAGCTAGCGGTGTGCATGTCGGTGCTAGTGAGCACCGTAAAGTAAGGTATTCATGTGTAATGGGTCTCTTCTGTTTTCACGTGAATCGCCGTTAGCCAAGGAGTTTTTATCCATTATATACTAGTCGATTACATGGTATAATAAATAGAGAAAAAGTGAGGTATCTCGTCATCGTGTGCCTTACCAAAAGCCTCTGTAGGTTCGTGTCCTGGTCTTGTAAGTTCTATATCCCGTGCTTTGCCTTATTACCGATTTGCCCCATGAAAAGGTTTACACCAAACCATGTCCCCTAGTCGATGCAACGAGGCGCTCCCGGCTAGATTGCGCAGATGCGTGTCTTCTGTAACGCATCTTTGGACAGTGTGAGTGCCCTCACACGCTATTAGTGATATGAGCTTATCCTTCCTATTGGGTGAGAGATCCTTCCCTTTTCTCGCAAGCACAGCGTGGACGGATTGGGCCGGAGGATGCTTCGGCGTTTCGTGGGTGGAAAGCTTTGGCTGGTGAATCATGGAAATCTATCCAAACGCGGTCGACGAACCCGAGAGCTGCCCACTCCTCGGCTGAGCGATGGCGTAAAGGCAGGTCGGCTCCTATTGGCTTCTTCCTCCGGCCCGCTCTAAGTATAATATCATACCTAGCAGGGTAAAGAAAGCGCAGTATTCTTATTGTATGTGAGCGAGCGTCTTTCCCCACGCATTCGCGGGTGTGAGCGCGAGCCTTTTTTCTTTTTCCGGGCCACGCAAGCCTTAATCCTGCTCTCGTGTCAATCTGATATGTGCTCCGCTTGTAATTTCATGGCGAGCATTCGAGACAAGGAAAAGCGAGCTGATCTTACTTATCCTCGCTCCTTTCCCTTCAAAAACCCCAACCAAACACAACTCACTTTCTCTTTGGACCCGACGCCTGTCGCTTGGCCGACCCGATTTAGTCGAATACAGGAGTGGTTGTTCGAGTGCTTCCTGTCGCATGGTCTTTAACGGAGCCGGCCGTGTCCAGACGCAGCTCCGGCGGGTAAAAATTATCGAGCGCTTGTTGGAAATCATGTGCCCTTCGCACTTACTTCGCAGCAGGCATGACATGCATGCTGGCATATCATCGAACCCACGTTCCCTGTCCATGGCAAGCAAAGTGAAGGTACAATATTCTTCGATCTTTTCGAGATCTCTTTGTATACGATATTATTCAATCATGTATACGTGATGATTCGGGTTCAATCATAACGGTGGGCGTAAAATGGGATGCTCGATGACGCATTACATAAGGCAAGGTCCCGTAACGTTATAGCGAATCAATCTATTCGTTCTTGAGTGTTTCATTCGTTCGATTTGGGGATCTATCACTACGTTTACGTCCGTTCAATTGGGCCGAGAAACTCCTATTCTTTTTCATAGCGCCTGGGATCACCTGCGGGTGAGGCAAATAAGCAGCGGGAAAGAAAGCACTCTTAGCTCACCCATTCCACTGCCGCTGACACGGCCCTCTCCTTCCGCGCGCGTGGCGCAGGTGCGCTAGCAAAAACAAAGAACCAACGGTATTGGGGTTGAACGGGTGGCCATTATTCGATTTCTGAGTCACTTACGTGTGAGGGGGCATATAGAAATGGATTGCATGGTCAGCTCAGCCCTTTGGAGGTGCGCCGGCCTCGATTGAGATCCGAGGGGGTAAGTGAATCAACCACGCTTTGCTTTGGGCTCGCTACGGGACTGTTGGAACCTTGTGAGGATACAGTCGGGTTCTCTCATCGGTTCGATTATCGATGATTGAGCGCATGCATAATATCATATAATATGTAAATATAGAAAACAGTGTTTCGAAAATGAAAGATATTTCTGTGTAAAATAGCGAGAGAGCAGTCGTATAAAACCCCTACTGTCCGCTTCCTCTGAACCGCTTTTTGGAGCAAGCACCCAATATGCTCCGCTAAGTTTCAGCTCTCGATCCAATGATCGGCGCAGACGTTTCAACACACCGAAGCACGAGGTTCGGTGATTTGATCCAACTCCATATCTTGTCCTATCCCGGGTGGTCTCGCCTAGTTTCCTCGCCCCCACTGCTGCGATGAGCTTACCGCTCTTTCCTTGCCCTCCTTTTGCCTGGCGAAGTAGTTTCACTTCCTCGTGTCGACGAGGCCATGTGGGACGTGATTGCAGCATGACTTTCTTGTCATTTGGCACGTAGGGTCTTCACGTGCGGTCGTGGCAATAAATAAAATGAACCGGGTTGATCAAACTCCATTCCCAAAAATGCGACCGGGATGCTATTGGGGGTTGGCGCGATTACTTCGACTCAATGTTAATGACTTACGAAGACCTTAGTGACCATGCGTTGGCTATGAGGATATAGAAAGGTAATGAAGGGTATGTGGAGAAAAGAGATAGATATTAAGGCGTGCACGCCTGTAACTTTGTCTATTTATGAATAAAAGAGGCACGTGTAGCGAGAGGCGGTGTGCGAGATGAAGGCTAGGTTGTGACACGGTCGCCCGGAGAAAAATTTATGCCGGACATATCGATAAATATATGGAACCATCGTGTGTGTACGAGATGCGCGTAAAACGCGTGGATATGGGGGTGGATATAGAGACAGATAGTGCAGGTACGTGTGGACTCGAAGGTGGTGGATAAGGAATCGCGAAAAGTATGGACTGACGAATTGAGAGGCCGTGACAATCTTGATGATGGTTGTAGTGTTAAAGACCGCGTGAAGATGTCAGACGGTGACCAGATTTTTCCATTGGTTCGGTTGGTTAAGTGAGAGAAAATATGATCGATGTCTCTTTCTAAATATGATGCACCCGATGCTCCCCGGTCGATACCCAGCATCCCTTCCGGATTTATGAGACATGGTCACAGCTCTGCGTATGGCGTATACTATCCCACAGAGGTCGTTCCAAGCCCAGAAACAGCGACCGGCCTATACATAACCACGTCACAGCTTATCCACTACCCCTCGTGTCATAGCATCGTCCTGCCCTAGCTTGCAATACCACTTCGTTCTAGCGTACCTTCCATCTAAATATAGAGTTCTACTGCTGATCCTCTTTGGATTCTCGACCCCTCGGTCGCCGTTCCACTTCGTGATTGTCTCAAACCCTTGCTCGTTGGAAATGGGGTCGTTTCACTTGGGCCTCGGGCCGGGGTCTTCGACTGGGTGTCTCTACCGGTCGTTCCACTCCTGCATGGCCTTCCGGCTCTGGCCTGGTTGTCATTATGTGTGTGAGCGTGCCCCAGCGCTGCGGCCTCGACAATTCGGAGCGCCATCTGTGGTGCGGTACCTGTGGTTGAGAGTCTATTTATCTCATTGTTCTGTGAGATTGTGGGTGGCCGAAGCGAGAGTGGGACGAGCACCATGTATATGGTTAAGGGCCGAAGGCCGGGTCTAAGAAAAGAAAGCCTTAATGGTGATGGCTTAATGGTGTGGTATTAAAGCAAGCCTTCGAGCGAGCCTGTATCGGTGCCTTTGGTCCTTAGAGAGTGAATGTGGTCTCCTTAATAAGATCTTATATCTCTTATTAAGCCTTATCATATCTCTTTCAGTGCCGAAGGCCCTTTCTAGTCTAGTGCCAGTGCCTTTGGCCCTTGTAGTAAGGCTATCTAGTAAGAATGGTTACCTTGTAGTAAGGCTCTCTAGTCAGCTTATATCCTTCTCTCTTTAGTGCCGAAGGCCCTTAGAGAGTGAATGGCTACCGAAGGCCCTTGTAGTAAGGCAGTAAGAATGGTTACCTTGTAGTAAGCAGTGCCTTTGGCCCTTGTAGTAAGGCTATCTAGTAAGAAGGGTTCAGTGCCGAAGGCCCTTGTAGTAAGGAAGTAAGAAGAGTAAGGTAGTAAGAATGGTTCAGTGCCGAAGGCCCTTAGAGAGTGAATGGTTGCCAAAGGCCCTTAGAGAGTTAAAGGCCAGCTCTCATAAATAAATCAATCTCTCAGAAAGTGCCAAAGGCCATAAAGAAAGAAATGATGGCGTTCCACTTGGGCTTTCGGCACTAATACAGATACCAAAATGGTGGCGTTCCACTTGGGCGCCTTCGGTCATATACCATAACCGGGTCCTTCCTCGCACGTCCCTCACCCTACCGGGCCTAACGGTCGAGCCTGCTTGCGCATCCTGATTGGATTTGAGAACGTAATTACATATATAATGAGATTGATTGAACTAACTGGAGAGAGAAGAAATGAATAGATTCGGTAGCTTCGGTCAATTGGCGCATTCACTGCTGCAGACAAAAGGAGTATCATCCTGCCCCCCCGCTCCTACAGCCCTGTGTATAAAATAAATAAGTTCCGCCCGACGTATCACTATTTTATTGGTGAAGCATGGAAAGCTTAGCTTATTCCCTCCGATTCGCTATTTAGATCCCCGGTTGTGAATTCCCTGAAACCAAGATGATTCGCGGGTGGAATATAGTATGTAGCGCTAATCCTTCTCTGCAACTGAACTAAGAATGTAGCAATATCGATATTTCTGAATCATGAAATGAATTCCTATACAAAGCTCGAGTGGGTGAGACGTAATACTTCCCCTTATAAGTCCAGGAGCTAGGGTTATCCATTGGGGGAAAGCCCAGGCCATTGAAATGAATAAACTATAGGAGCGGGTTAGCTAGGTGGATGGGACAATATATTGAACTGTGTCTAAATAAATACACGGGCGCATAGCTTTGTTCCCAACGGCATTTGAGTAGGGTTCACTGTGGGCTTAACCAGCCAGTTCGGAATTCATTTATAAAGTAGGTAAGGTTGGCTGGCCAGGCCTATCCCTCCATGACTGGGAAACGGAGTAGCCTCATTCTATGCAATAGCTTGGATTCAATAAAGAAAAAGGTTTCCATTATCTAAATATCAATGAAATTGGTACCAGAAGTCGGAAGCACCAATGCAAATACTGATTGCCTACGATACTGCTGGCTGATTCCCATAATAGTAAGCCGCTGACTTGATACAATCTTCCATGGGCATGGGATGAGATTCATTCTTTCATGCCTGGGACTCTTTCATGGAATTCCAACAATTTATCCCGCTCGAGCCCTCCAAAAGGCATAAAGGTGGAAACACCTTTGTTCATCATTTGGATTTCGATCTCAGGATCCATAGCGTTCACATGGAACGGTAGAGACATAGTATCAAATGCATTGATCTCCAATTCATTCCTTACCCCCTTTTTTCCCCTTTTCATACAATAGGTAAGTAATGAAATGCGAGGACCTTATAAGGACCTTAGTCTTCCCCATCTTTTTCACTTTTTATATGCCCCAACAACCTAGCTTTACCTTGAGATTGCCATTTTCAAGATATAACAGCTGAAGTTTGTGGGCTTATAAGCAGTACCTCAACCAGAGCTAACTGTTATATGGTCATGGCTGGGTTAAGACGCTTTGAAACTGAGAAACTATCCGTTATACAGCCCCTAATAAATGGCTAGGTAAAGGTGGTTTTAGAATACCAGGTTCTTAGAGGATAATTTGCCACTAATAAGGACAGTCTATTGAACCAGAAAGCAAACCGAGTACCGGTAATAGTCTTTGGCTAACCCAGTTGATCAAGTCTATCTACTTTCTCTATGCAAGCATGTGTATAGTAGCTCTATTTATTGGCTAACCAAGCTTGGCAGCAGGATATGTATTCCTCAACCCAGGAGTATAACGAGGTAAGGGGTACGCGAACTACCTAGTACTGGAGCTATGGTTTAGATGGTCTGGCTGGAATCCAAGGTAAGTAGTGCTCAGCCAAGCATCCCGCACCCCAGAGAGTCAGGGGCTACCACCTCTTCCCCAAACCAAGTAGTAAGGGTCATCAGTGGCAAGAGCAAGACTATAGGTGCCTTCGTTCCCGTTAGCCAGGCAGGTCTAGGGGTTTCCCTCAACCCCGCCAGGCCAAGCGCAATAGGGGTTCCGTAGGGAATAACGCATAAGTAGAGCTAGTTGTCGGTAAGGTAAGTTACGAACCCTCGTATAAATAGGATTGGATGGATAATATATATACACTATAATTCTATCTATTCTTTATTTGGATAATCCCGAGGAAAGATGGCTCACCCGAAGACTATTTACCCACCCACCCCAATACCCAGTGAGGAAAGATGGCAATAAAATGGTCAATGAAATATATTGATCCTGGGCTCAAATCCATCCCAGATCGAGTGATGACCGGATATAGTTTTGAAACCCTGATAGTGAGTGATTCTGGCCTAATGAATGACATGAAATTCATATACGCATGCATGCCTATATAATGGGCTATATAATATAATGGACATGAAATATTCTCTTTCCCTAATCCAATCCTCAATCGAGGGATAACTCTGGCCAAGCCAAGTAAAAACGTCGCCCACAGCACTTATACTATGATAAGTGGGTCACCGGTGTTACGGAGTAGACGAAACAACCGCTAGCAGCCTTCCTTCGACTGGGGATTCTTACCATTTCCTTCCTATAGATTATCCTTCCCAAATCCGCATTCCAGTGTTTGTAGCAGGGATATGCCAGTGTACATACTTCTGCAAACCGGAACCTGCATTCCTTGGATAGATTATCCCTATAGCTATAGTAGATACCTACAATAGAATAAACTAGTATAGATTCTATTATAGGTACCTCATACCAATTAGGAGAGATTATCCCTTTCCTTCCTTCTTATATATTACCCCCAAATATCCATTCCAGCGTTTTGAGTTCGGCTGCATTCCTAAGTAAATAAGTATATATATATATTATCCCAAGGAAGATATTAGTAGCTTAGTCGGTATGGATTACCGGCCCAACAACTAGCTTAGGAGGTAGGGTTGGCTATTCTATTGGTTTAGTGAGCTACTGGCTTGGATGAGAACTAGACTATTTCAGTAAGCAATGGTCGGTTCACCCAGTTTGCTTGGACAACTAAGCGAGGGTGAGGGAACCGAACCGCTCGCCCAACCAGAGGAAGGGCGAGGGTGAACCGGTTTTATGGGACACCTCCGGGTTACCCCCAGTTGGATGAGCAACCCGGTGTTAGGCGAACCCCCAGTGAGAGTAGCTATAGTTTCACCCAGTTGATCTCAGCTACTGAGTTTGGGTCAAGCCACTTAGCGTAGTAGATAGGCAATACAGCAGCCCCAGGAGTTAGGCTAAAAACCAAGCTTGGCAGCTTAAAAGTTTATCAGCTCCTGGTGTTGGGCTAACCCAGCTTGTCGGCTAATGTGTGGATGTAGACGATGTATTCTCGGCTGCAACCCCCGGTAACTGTCCAAGAGGTAAGTAGTAGGGGGTCAAGGGTATTCCCGAATAGTAGTACGTGGTCAAGGGTACACGAACTAGTCTTTATTCTCCCCGTAATGGCTATCCAAGGTTTATCCGGTCTGGAAGGCTAACCTCGTTCTGGTATGACTCATTCAAGTCAATACTTTGATTGAATGGTTTAGACGGTATGGCTGCTGGTATTGTAAATGATAGGTACTGACCGGGGTTATCAAAAAGGACTACCTCCTTAGTGGATAATTGAAGTTAAGAAAGAAAGGAGAGTGAGTAGTGTATACATGGAACTTATTAATGCATGGACTAGGATAGGTGTCCCTTATTAAGGGTGCCGTGGGACCTACTCTCTAAGGCTAGTAGTTGGACTAAAGGCAGGTAGGGAGAGTAAGAGGTATAGCTTACGGAAACAACTAGTAGTTTTACACCACTACAGGGAATAAATATCTATCTGACTAACCTCAATCACTATCACTTCAGAGTATCTTCGGATAGGAACTGACACTCCCAGTAGTTTTCTCCTCTTTCTTTCAAATGTAGTAGGGAAAGTAGTTATTACTCTACAGACTACAGCTCCTCTCACTCTCTATCTAAGGAAGGGAACTTCTTCATAGCAGCAGCATAGTTTACATAAACTCCAGGGACTCATGCTGGGAGTTACTGAGCCACAGAAACATGCTGGACCACAATAGATAGAGGCCTGGAAATATTTCATAGGCCTGGGCACTGGAGGTCTGAAACCTTAGGGTATGGATTCTTCTTCAAGTAGTTTCACTTTCACATTATTAGTGAATAAGAATAAGGGTAAATAAGGGGGTATGTTCTTCGGATCTATCAAAATGCAGTAGGTATACTTGCTTTAGTCCACATGCAGTATAGACTCTGAGCTGAGTAAGCCCATAGATGCGAAAAGTTCAACTTGGACTAAGGCAACTAGGGACTAAAGAGATACGGGCTAAAGCTAAGGCTTGTCAGGACTTGCACCATTTCATATTATATTCATCTTGCAAATTTCATATTACAATGCAGGTCGATATAAATCAGTTCGATGAAGGCAGTTCGTTCGATGAAGGCAATTCACAAGGTCGAAGAATACAGGTAGTTCTCAGGTCGGGTCTCCGGTCGAAGGGGGAAGGTCGAGGAGGTATAGAGAGAAGATATCAGGAGAGAAGCAATCGGGCAGTTCAAAATCGATCATATCTAATCGGGTGTGTATCAGTTTCCTCCTTCAGTGTCCTACCTCGCTCCCCCGATTCAGGGGGATATATCGTTACAGAAGCGAAGCGTCCCGTGTTCATTCAGTTGCCCCAGTTACGTGGCTCCGTAACTAAAGAACATGCACGCTGCGCAAAATGAAATAATAATGGATTATCTCATATATAACGGCGATGGTGCAAAATAGACACTCTGGCATAACCTTCTTTCCTTCCCTTATTACTTGCCTGGAACTTCCCTTCTAAGCGTGCATTAGCAGCGACTGGCTTAAGAGAGAAAGCTATGCCTTTCAACCCCCTACTGACTCGAATAGCTAGCATATGCCGGGGCTAGTACCTCACAGCAAGCAGTGAAAATAGTCTCTGTACCGGTAGTGCCAATAGGCTTTCCAATAGTTTCAATAGGTCTTCCCAGGAGCAAACATAGTCAATAGTCCCTGTTCAAATAGGTCGAAATAGGACCTTTCACCCATTCTATTAGAGAGATATAAGATAGCCCCAACTATAGAGATTTCTTAATTGGCCGGCCGAATAATTTGTTAACTTCTCTCCGGGCACCTTCCGGTTGAACAACTATTATGGAAGGAGAATTCGAGCCCATCCTTCTCCGAGCCTATCCTTCTCGCCCTCCTTATTCTAGTTGTTTCACTGGGTCCCCTCCTTGATAAATGCCTCTCACCCACGGTCGGATGAAGTTATTCTCCTTATTATATTTGTTATATAACTGTCTTTCTACTTGTTTCAGCTGTAGCTGTCCCACCTCTAGCTGTACCTGTATTACTTGTATCTGTACCTCGAGCTGTCCCTGTACCTAAGTGTATGTCTGGTTTATTGGGTAGCTAGCTGGTCTCAGTGTAGCTGGCTAGGTATTATCTCTATTGTTAGTAGGTCTCTTCAGTCAGTAGGTCTAGTCAGATGTATAGCTGTATTATATGTCTGTGTCTGTGTTTGAGTATGGGTGTAAGTATTGTGAGTTTGTATGAGTCTGTTTGTGTAAGCTGTAGCTGTGCTACTTGTACCAGTACTTATAGCTGTAGCTATCTATCAGTCCCTATCAGTCTGTATATGAGCTGTACCAGTAAATATGCCTGGTTGTCCCACTGTTATCTGTACTTCTATCTGTAGCTGTATATAAGTGTATGTCTGGTTGATTGGTTGAGGTAGGTAGGGATAAAATAGATTGGTAGTAGGTCTATTGAGATGGATAGGGAGGTATGGGGTTAAGAGGGGAGATGCAAGAGATCCCTCCTGATGAGGTGCTATGGTGATGGAACAGTCATAAAGCAGCTATCGAGGGGATACGCTATGGGAGATAACCCAGAATACTGCTAAGGTGACGAGGCGGTGAGAGAGAAACCATCTAGGGAGAGAGATGTGGGTGGATGCCCAGACAGCCTGCATTGAAAGGAGATGCTTTTATAACACTTACTTTCGGGAACTGGAATTGCTGGTGCTGGTTATGGATCAACTGATTCAACAACAACTGGTGCTGGTGGTGAAACTGCTTTGGGGCTCTGCTGATTATGCTGGTTCTGGATCAACTATAACTGATAAAACTGGATCAAAAACTGCAACTGTCTTCAGCCAGTGTTATCTAGCCTAGCCCTCGCCCTGTGTTCTCAAGCCTGTGGTTGTTCTTCAGCCCTGTGTTGTTTCCCAAGGCTAGCCAGGGAGTAATATATATTGGGCCAAGCACGGCCTGATTAGATAGCATGACCTGGGAATGTGGATGGTTATAGAGCTTAGGCATATGGGTAGATAGCTTGGTGGTAGAGCATGAGTGTGTTTGCTGAGTAGATCCCCTGGCTAGTTATTCCATCCCTGCACTAGAGCTTTTGTGTTGATGGATTGGTTACTAATCCAATGCGCTAAGCGACTCCGCTAATCAACTGGGCTTCAGGGAACAATGTTATCGAATTTATCGATGATGCTTTACTTATAATGCACCTATACTTGAGGATGCCAGACACATTGTGCTTTCAGGTGTAGGGACAGTCAGGGAAGGGAGGTGGATGCTGGAAAGGTCTTTATTTATTTCCCACAGCTTTCGAAAGAGGTTGTACCACGGACGGTACATGGTACGGGGCCGAGTGAGTGAAGTCAGTGAGTGAGTCAGTAAGTTAAGGGTCATTCCCAATTGCACAAAGCCCAGGAGTTATACGTAACCAGTCGTAGATCCCTCGTACCCAAAAGGAGTTGTTCATCTATCTTTCATGCCTTACCACACATCTTCGAAGGATTCCATCTGCTCCTAATTTATACAGCTGTCCTGCAATCAGCTGAAAATCTTCGGCCTTGGTTGCTAGCTGTTTATTCCTTGTGACAGTATAGTATTCCAGCGTGCAACCTATAGTTAAAAAACTTGCTATCTCTAAAAATTCATCCTCAATCATCTCTACTCGAAAGAGATGTGCATCTGGCAAAGCATCATCTAGATTTCCTGCCTCTTACCCTTAAGTGATTCTTTATAAATGGTCTGGCCCGACATTACTCTTCCCTGGCTTGATGATTACTTAAAAATCTTATCCCACTGTAACAACGAAAATGGGGGCACCGATCTCACAGGTATTCCAGCGGCATCAATGGTGAACCGGGGTGTTGCTAAGCTTTTTCGTAGTCGGGTAGATTTCCCCCCCTCCACTGATCCATGATCGCGTTCAATCTACCGCCCATCCCTCGCCTTGCTCTCCTTTTCGGACCTGTTGTAAAGAAGATCTTCCCTTCCATTTTACCCGAAACCAGACTCTATTAAACCACTCGGCTATTCATTTGGAGGAATTAGCCCTTCTCCACGCTTTTCCACGCTTCTCCACGCTTCAGTCTGACTTATATCCTTTCAGTCTCCCTTTCAGTCTTAAATCAAATTTACCTTTTCACCACGCTTCAGTGTTTCATTCTCCTCTCCTCCCTTTTCCCCACGCTTATGAATAACCCTAGCGGTAAGGAATCAATATGAATAACCCTATAGGAACTGAAGAAATCAGTATACATTGGAATGTGGGGATCATACCCTAACTACACTCGTTTCATTCGTTCCTCAAATGGTGGGGGCTTTTCTGCTGACCCTTACTTCAAAGAGCTGGTAGCGGCTTTCATGGACCGACTTCAGGGTTTAGGGAATGTTGCACCTTATATATTATACCAACTACACTTGCTCCACCCTTTTATTCCTCTCATGCTCGACCAATACTGGCATGCCCTTACTCTGTAGAGCTTTGTGCCACCCTGGTGGTTCCTCCTGCCCACTAGTTACATTCTTTTGTTCTAATGTTGGACCCCCCCAGCCCAACTTAACAACCATGATGGGTTCTGCTAATCAATGGCCCCCTTGCAGGGGCGCGCTGGCCCACAAGGGGCGAACATGTCACGTAATCTATCTAGGGTAGCTCAATAGTAATCTAGGGTAGCCCATCTTACAGCCAAAAGATGCGATTTTCTTTCTCCCAAACAGTGACTGAGAAGGGTTTCCATCCACTTTGTCAAGCTCAAGCATAGATTAGGGGTTGACCAGGACCAACTCTTCGAGCTCAGGTAAGACCCAGTCAGGCCCTACATCTCCTTGGCCCTCAATTCAAAATGAGAGGGTTGATCAGGAAGCGTGAAAATAACCTATATGAATGAGCGAATTAGCGATGGCGTAATTACGTATATAATAAAGCGTCATGAAATGAAAGAATTACCCAATTTTCCAGGGTACGGGATCAGGCAAGTAAGTACAGTGGTAACTCTCGAAGCAAGATTGGATCGAAAAAGAAAATAACATGAAATAGCATCCACTTGTCCATTTGTCTACTTTTATTCAGGGTCGAGGGATTTCATTCGATCTATCTGAGGCACCTGGACCAGGCGGATTATCCATATGAGCTGAGGCACCAATGCGTTAATGCTTCTACCACCCCGCCGGTTTATACCATTGGTTCGACCTATCTGAGGCACCTCTAAAGGTCAACCTGGATTGCTACCATGTGGGGAGCCCAAGTTTTATATACATATTCCAAGTTGAAGAGGCAGGCCCAGCAGCATAGTACCTCACAGCAGTTTATATAGTCTGTACCAGTTGTGAAAATAGGCTTTCCAAAGAGCATAGTTTCAATAGTCCCTTCCCAGGAGCATTTTCAATAGTCCCAGAAGCAAGCATAGTTTGAATATATCCTCCCAGGAGCATTGTGAGATTAGGTCCTCCCAGAAGCATAGTCCCAGTATTAGTTAACCCTATCGGGTAAGGTTATGATCCACCAGTGCGTGAGTGCCTGGGGATGCTTTTACACCACAGCAACTATAGCTAGAGGAATGGCACCACTACAGAAAGTAAGGAATAAGTGCAAAAGCTAAGAAATAATAAGTAAGGAAGAAGGGCAGTATGGTTTGAGTGAGGGATTGAGGGAAAAGGATGGATGAATGGGATTGCTGGCTGGTTCAACCGGAGAAACTTATGCTTATACTGGTGCTTTAACTATATATGCTCTAGATGCTTAGCAAGGTGGTGCTTATGGGTAAGCTCTGTAGGAACTCCGGTTCCGCAGGGGTAAGTGCCTTTCCCAATAGGGTCCTTTCCCGAGAGGGTTCTTATCTCTCGGGTATGTATTAGAATGACTGGCTGGCAATGCCCTTATGGCTATGAGACTGGCTATGAGACTGGGCACATACAACTGGGCATGGGGGATCAACAACTGGTGGGCATGTACTATGGGGCACGTACAACTGGCACGCACGACTCAACTGGGCACGTACTAGAGGTTCAAGCAATAAGACTGTCAATAACAAGCTGAACTGCCAAGCTGAAACTGCCAAGAGCTTCTCATTCCTGCACCGACCATAGGTTCCTGCCCTGAGTAGAGCCTCCATCCAATGAGTCATCTTCTAGACCGATAATAGTTCTGGACATGTAGGTTATATTATCTTCGTACCGGTTTGTCATGTGGAACCATGGGAGGAATTCAATCACTACTAATTGGTATATTCATCCATGTATCAATGACGATCGATGCATCCGCCATAGTCCTAGCATTACGGCAAACCCGTGTCAAATATATAGCGGATCTGGGCGCTCCAGCCGGGACGAATCCTATTTCGGCTATTATCTTTTCCATTACTATGTTCCCATACGCAGGAATACCCCCGTTAGCCGGCTTTCGTAGCAAATTCTATTTGTTCTCCGCCGCTTTGGGTTGTGGGGCTTACTTACTAGCCTTGATGGGAGTAGTTACTAGCGTTATAGGTCGTTGGGCGGCCGGAAGGTTGCCTGAGTCAGTGTGGGGGACGGACCGAAGGCAGTTCTCCGTGCACCGGACACGTAGCTTACCAAATAAGTTGCGACACGGATGGGAACGCATGCTACGAAAGGTCCTTAAAGGTCTTACCTTTACCTGAGCGCGCTCTATATTCTTTATTCTATCTCTAGGTACCGAATACGAGCTTCTAGGGTGGCCTGCCTTACAAAGCCTTCGTAAATTAAGAGTATATTTAAATA
Source organism: Pinus albicaulis (assembly GCA_034641835.2). NCBI lineage: Eukaryota > Viridiplantae > Streptophyta > Pinopsida > Pinales > Pinaceae > Pinus > Pinus albicaulis. Next base: position 57,182 of record JAXQQM020085890.1, on the reverse strand, counting down.
CTTACCAAACAGAGACTATTGAAAGATTTCTCTTACTGTGTCCTCTCCCGTTGGTCGAGCGATGGCGGCCTTTAGTCGAGAGTTCGGTACCTCACCCTGCCGGGGGCATGATGGCGGCCTTTCATATTATTCTCCTTATCGCGCGAACTAAGGCAGTCGTTAGATGAGTTAGCGAGGTTACCCCTACGACAGATATATCTTTCTATTCCACCACTACTTTAGCCCATAAAGAAAAGTCGTTCGGTGTATACTTCGTGACATAAGTCATAGCAAAGCCCTTACACACGTTATAGGCGGACCTATATGATACGGTAAGGCCATTCGTAAGGTCCTTTCAGGACCTTATTTTTCGCTCTGCGAAGGTAAGGTCCTGAAAGGTAAACCCTGGGCTCTGCTCAGGCAGGTAAGGTCCTGGTCTTACCTGAGCTAGCTCTGCGAAGGTCAGGGTATCTGAAAACCATCTACTCAAGATCCTTACCTTCGCAGAGCTCAGACCTACCTTTCATATCTTCCCGAACTCTAACTCTTTGAGGGGAAGAAATAAAGGGCCAGGACCTTGTACGAGTCCGCAATCACTGCACGAGATGAACCTGGGTTTGGTGAATCAAAGTTGGCCCTAGGTGTAATAAGACTCCCAGTTACAGCGCGCGATCGTATACCGAGGTGCTCCCCGCCGGTTGCTTGCTGGGACGACGCGAGCCAGCCGGAACTCGAGGTCCCCGCCCGTGAGGGTACCCTCGAGTTCCTTGGATCAATTAATAAATATGGAGAAAGGGACAGAGGGAATTACCCATATTATCGGGGACGGGGAACGAATTGACATCTCGATGTGATACAGCCTTTTTCCATTTGGGTTGGGAAATAACGGCGAAGTCCATCCGGGGAAAACCGTCCGATGAATAAGAGGATAAGCGCCAATGGCGCGCGAAGCGCATGCGGAACGGGCGCGGAGAAAAGAGAAAGTGCCGCCGTTGAGGCAGGCCCCCAGAGCCCCCTCCCTGGCCGCGCTTTATGGACCCAAAGCAGTGTTTTCCGCCAAATGAATGAAGGATTTGGGGCTTACTGCTATGTAGCATTACGATTCGTATTTCGATTTCTATCTATAGATAGATAGATATGAATGGGAATCTATATTGATCCATCTATTGGGATATATCTTCTATTCAGATACATGGATCTATTTCCATATAGAGTCATACAATAATGTGTAATTCTGATCTGTTGATGATATAAATCACTGCGCTTAGCACCCCAGCTCATTGAACGGCTCTGCTGCAATGGATGGCAGAGGGTCCGTAGTACCCTACCCCGAAGGCCGGGGGAAGCACTGGAGTGATCCAGTAGCCGGGAAGGGGCCTGATTGATAAGTTCCTACTGCTACACTTGGCTCTACACATTGATAGAGCTAACCCCTGTCCATCGGATGTGTCCGGCAGGGTTCAGGGGGGCGGGCTTAAATCCTCCTTCCTTGTGAGTGAATCTCTAGATGCATGGCTTTTTGAACGGACAAGGGGGGGCTAGAGCGAAGCCTCTGGAATACAAGATCCTTGGGATACTAATAAGTCGAGGGCCTATCTAGATATGGACTCTATCCCGCCCCATATGGAAGGTGGGGGCCTCCCCCCCATATGGAGTAGGGATCTATGCCCTCGACCTATTGGCCCCGCGTGCATAACTTTTTATCGTGCTGGATCTCCGGGGGCAGGGTTCGAATTCGAACCTGCAGGGATGGTCATGGGCGACCCCCGAGGTAGATATCTGGGCGGGCGCCATAGATAGTTCGTTCTGGGGTCTCCCCGGCCGAGTGCACCATATATAGAGAAGCGGTTGGGACCAAATGAAATTGGCGACAAATGGGTTACAAATGGGGGAGCGTGACTGTAGCTACACAAATACATACAGGAGGTGGTTACTGCACAACTCTAGTTGGGACTCTATCCAGTCTTGGTAGGCTCATCTGATTGGAGTGGAGTGTTATTCGGAACGAGAACTCTATTCAGCTTTGAACGAGAGGCGTTCGGAGTTGCGTGCGATTATTTCGGAGAGAGGGTTGGCCCTATTCTCTAAACGGTATTGTCGTTGGTATTCGATTCGCCATCCTCTCGCTATGCTATTTATATTCGTTGGGCATCCATATCCATTATGCTATTCCTATTCGTGAAGATAAATCCAAATAGCGATCGGATAAATGATCTCCTCGACCCTCGACCTGACCTAAAGAAAGGTGAAAAGTCGAGACCCTCCTCCCCCTTGGCCTCGAGCAGAAATGCCGTCGGCCATATCTCTATATAGGGTTATAGGGGGCCCTCCGGAGTCCCTCAACTCGATCTATCCCGCAGCTACTCTTCTAGTGTAGGCTCGGTTTATTGATAGGTATAGGTTAGTGCCGGGTAAATGTAGGTACATCACAGCCGCATTGACCCAAGGACCGAACCAAATCGGAGGGACATTGGGCTAATCGATAGTAGCTGATCTATAGGTAGTCTATAGTGGGCCGATTTATCTGGGTAAGACCCGAAGGAGAGAAAGGAGCCTGGCCGAAGGAAAGGAAGGAGCCTGGGTTTTTATCGGACCCAACGCTGACCCCAGCCGATCTTTATTAACCCCAGACCCCAGCTTAGCTTTCTGAACTTCCTATTCTATGGAGCCGATCTATGGAGCTGGCTTTATATTTCCCCCAGAACTAAACTATCCGGGGAATAGTCAAACTACCCGGGGAATGGACAAAATACTCTCCTCGGTAATATCCTAGGGTAGAAACCACATACCATAGGGTAGGGTGTGTCTATAGATAGAGAGTCAATATAGATATAGATCCTAGTCACCCAGCTACTGCTATCATTCGTATTCTTTATGTATAAGCCTCGACCCCCATCTATACAGAGGGGGTTTTTGACCGGACCAGACAGTTCTGTTTCCGACCGCCTTATATTATCTACAGGAGATCGGAGATTGGGGATTGGAATTATGACCGGATAGGGATAGAAATAGGGATAGGTTTATTACCCGATTAGGCCCCAGACCGGACCGGATTAGGTAGTTTAATGACCGCCTCCCCCACCCCAATAAGACCGGCCGCCACAGACCTACCGTGATTCAGCAGCTGATGAGGATCCTTATTCTGCTGCCTTTTATCCTACTTCTCCTTACTATACATATATAGTGGGTGTGAAAAAGCTAGTTTACACAATGGGTTGGGCCGCATTCGTTCAGAGTGATCCGGAAGTCCTGTGTTTTTTTAAATAAACCACCTTACTAATGAAAAAGAAGAGTTTAGTTGCTCGCCGAAGAAAGAAGCGTGAATCACCTTAAGAGCCCTCTATCCGAGGCAAGAGCTCAACCATACCATAGATCAGGCGGATATTTCCTCTCCCACTATTGAGAGCCTGCCTGCGTGTCTCTCTTCTGAACCAGCGCAACCCAACCGGTTCGGGTCCCTTTTATTTGATAGTTTCTTCTATTCTATACGGTTTGATGAGGATGATCCGAGCCCTCTGCCCTCTCCCTTGATCCGGTGAACTCAGGTAGAAGACCGTCTAATGGTGAAAAGCCTAGGGAATATAAAGTGTTGGTCCTCCGGCCTGTGCGCCCAGTCCTGCCTGATGTCCCTTACCTTAGGAACTAGACCCGGGACGGGTTGGGTGCATAGAAGCCCAAACGGACTTACTTATTAATCCATATGGGCTAAACTAAAGTAGTGGTAGAACATAACATCCATCCATAAGGAGTGAATCTTTAGCTTTATGGCATTACGTTTTCAAGGAAGGCCTATTACCTAATCCCTTATTCCCGGCGGCTCTCTCTATCTTATTCCCGGCGGCTCCTTCTATCTTATTCCCGGTGATGGCTCAATCCCCTTCTATCCAATCCAGGTCCATCGTAGCTTCATGCTAGCGTATGAGGTGGGCGATTGAATGCCTTGGAAAAAAAACCTCCCGAAGGCTGTTAATTCAGACGCCTCTATTGTAGGCACCTTCCACGTGTGGAGGCCTCACCGCTAAATCAGTGAAGGGTGGATAAAACCAATGGAGTAAGCCCTAACTATCACTATCCCACGTCTTTTATAGAACAACCATGGTTAGCAGGACCTTCCTTCACTATTACTAATACTATGAGAAAGACCTTAGTATAGAAGAAAGCCAGTAGACTAATTTATGGATGTACAGTATCTATGGATGCTACCTATAATGGTTAATGGTAGGAACAAGGAAGTTAGGCGGGAATCGATAGCTGGTCAATCTTGAATCTCAGATTCTCCTCTGACGATCCCGAATGCCATTCCTTCGTAGGCTGGCGTATAAGCAAGCCCGAACTTCAATCGTATCTCTGGCCTATGGTATCTCTGGCCTATGGTATCTCTGGCCTCAGGCCCGAATGCCATCCTTATGCCATCGTATCGGGTGAGCGACTCTGGTTCATTCGTATCTCTGGCTACGATTCCCTTCTACGATTCCCTCCATCTCGCACGTATATATACCTCTTCAATGGCCATTTAAAGGCGTTTTAAGGCCCTTGTAACAATCCATCTCCAAGTGGACTAACACGGATCGAAGGAGAGGCTTAGCCCAAAGTTCTATTAGTGAGCGGTAAGCCTCGAACTATAGCAGATGGAAGCATGGGCTAACTAAAATGGCACAACCATGGATTACTGGTTTTATTAATCTATCTATTCCTGAGCTAAGACCGATTTCACCACATGTGGCCAGCACCGGTGTGTAAAGCAATTCCAGCAACCCTCTTTTTTAAAAGCGCTAGACTGTTCCTCTCAAGTTGTTTCTGTACAGTGAAATCCCCCAGCTCTTCGTTCCCGGTCCGCTTTCCCTCCCTCTCATGATGGCTATGTTTGTACCTTTCTTTCTTCATTGGCAATCGTTATATTCCATCTATCTAAAGGGAGAACCGCCTATATCGATCGAGTGATGAGGAAGAGGAGGATGGATGGGCGCGAATAAAGAGGAAAAGATAGATTATTCTATAGATAGAGGGCCGCACTCGCTCGTTCGACACACTACGGAGGGAGAGGGTGGAGGGGAAGGCTACGCCGCAGCTTATTGTTCCTCGTTTTCAAGACCGGTAAGCGGCCGGCAGAGATGAATGCATGCATGTGGATGAAGAGACCTTTCACCCTCATTATCTCGAAGTAAGTGAATGGATAGGTCAAGCTTACTTACCAGTAAGTAAAACATTTCTCCTTGAACAAGCGAATAGTCTTGGCACAGAGAGGGAGGAAAGGGTCTAGCGTAGCTGATGGATGGCCTACCTATGCTCTAGGAGCGACCAGATCGGTCCGACCAGTGATAAGTCACAGAAATAGGAGGGAATGGAGAAAGAGCGACAGACTGCCCGCCCTAAAGGAAGGAACGTAAACTAGGTATTTTGGAGTACCATTCTGGCCTAGTGTTCAAGTTGAAGAAGCGATGAATGAAAAGGCCAAGGAAGGCCAAGGAGAGAAGTGGCGGGCGGGAAGAGGTAGGAAGAACGGGCACTAATGACTGTAATGGAATGACTGACACTAACGACTGGCACTAATGACTAACTAAAGTTGTAGGATCGGGAATGAATCGTCTGGAATGAATCACCTGGGAATGAATTATCTATCTTCCTGGAGCACATTAAGCTATACCCCTACTATGGTTCCCATGAACATGGACATAGACTGACAAAGCTAGATTCGTTATGGGTAAGGTGGGCTTTCTCAAGAATAAATATATTCTATGCGGGAGGGCCTTAACTATCTATATATGCTTTTCATAGACCCATTAGGAACTACTGGGTCCAATTTCCAGGTTCCTATTGAAAATAACTATACTAGTCTAGTTATCACTATACTTATGGATAGTAGGATCGATCGTCCTACAGCTAGTCGCTGCTAAATTCTAGTTGGTTCGGCACTCAACCCACTAGAGATAGTCAGCTATCTATAGACAAATGAAATTCCCTATCTATGGAAGAGAAAACTGAGGTGCCCGCTCACCCTTCAACACCCAACCGGCCCCTTCTCTATAGATTTCTAAGGTGGGAGGGATATAGAAGCCTACATCTTTATATAGGCGGGAAGGGATGGGAAGAAGAGACTTTAGACTAACCCACCTCCTCTCCTATATTTCCACCCACCCCATACAGCTTTATTCAGGGAGGGATATAGAGGGGTGAAGCGAAGCACTTCTTTCGGTGTGAAGAGAATGGCCCCCTGCCTGAGATCAAGCTCCTACTGTTACCATACCGCTCCCACCCACCCGCGGGGACAGGACTCACTAGACTAGATTTGTTTGTTCGGACAGGTTTGTCTTTCACAAGGATGGCGGCTACATGAGGAGAAAGGCTTTGACCAGCTAAAACTAAAACATGAGACTGCTTAGCAAAGGAAGAGTTCAGCTCCCTCTATAATATTAAAAGCCACCTTGGTGCTGCGGGTTTGCCTTGGAGTGACCCGGTGCGTACTCATGCTTTCTCTTTTTCGAATAGTGAAGATAGTGAAGAGTGAACCATATTTATTTATTCTTTTTAAAATTAGGTATTGATTCCATTCACAATCAAGATTTAAAATATAAGTCTGAAGTTGGTTTGAGCATCTATAATGCTTAACATGACTAGGGACTTGGGGTTCCTATACGCACAGCTTCTGCTCATATACGGTGTTCTATCACATCTGGAACCACATTCTCTCTCACAGGGTTCATGTTTTGGTTTCTTTTTTGTTTGGTTCTTTTGGTTTCTGGTTCATGGTTATTGCTTTTGTGTGTATTTTCTATTTCATATTGCCCTCTCCTCCCTTGAACTACCACCTTTTATAGCGCGAATCCACGCCCCTGACGGGAATGGGAAAGTCGAGGAATTAGCGCTGACATTGCTTCTGATAAAAGTCAACATTATAATCTTACACTGGTACTTAGCCCACACTTTCATAACTTCGTGAAAGGCCCCGTCCAACCAACCTCTTACATGCAATCAATGAGTGGTTTAATGAGTCAATGGAGGTGGATGGCTTCATTAATGGCACATGGAGGATAAGAGAGGAGATCTAACGCTGACACTTGTCCTTAGAGGATGAGATTGTCCAGAAACCCACTTTCCTCACACATATGAATGAGTGAGTCCCTCTCCTTTGTCGAGAGTTCGGCAAGCTCACCCTACCGGGCCTCTCCCTACCGGTCGAACGGCACTTGACCTCTCCTTTAATTGATAGACTAAAAAAAGGGGCATGATGGCGGCGATGGCGACCGGGTGGTCGGGAATCACCTTTACGCATGATGTGGCGGCCTTTGTGCAGCAGGTGGTGGGTTACGTACCTCTCCTTTTGATGGAGATTCAGCCTTCCTTGATTGATTATTGGGTGGGCGGATGGTGAGAGCTATGCTTCGCATGATGGCGGCCGATGGCGGCCTTTATAGTCGAGCCTGCTTTCGCATCCTCACCATATGAATAGTGAGCCCCTAACCGGACGTTGGTCGAGACTGAAAAAAGGGGCATGATGGCGGCGATGGCGGCCCTCACCATCTGAATAGTGAGTCCCTCACCCATATGAAGAGTGAGTCCATCCCGGACCTATGCTCGGGTATTCGCCGAATAGGATTTCGCTGGGTGGGTGGGTAAATAGATCTCGATGGCGGCGATGGCGGCCTGGCCTTTTAGTCGAGTGTGCTAACGCACCCATCAATCACTCAGGACTGAAATCGATCAATCACTCAGGACTGAAACTTGTCCGTGATTTCAGTCATTCATTATATATGTGATTACGTAATTACTCGATAGCGGTAATTCGATATATGTCTGCCGAGCAGCCGATTCTGCTTCATATTCGATTCGCGCCATTAGAGACGCTTTAGCAGATCATGCATATATTATATACGTAATTACGTCATTGTCGCTCTTATTCTCTCTACGCGTCATTTCGACACTACTGGAAGAAGCAGACACAGTGCATATATTATATATGTCATTATGCTATCGAATTCATTATTCGATCGATAGAGCGTGAATGCATATATTATATATGTAATTATGGCATTCATTATAGCAGTAATTACGGTATCGGTGAATTCTCGATTTCATTACACGAGTTCCTGAATGATCCAATTCGATCCAATCCGATCCGATAGGAAGAATGAAGCGATGAATTATATATGTAATTACGATCTCGCTGGATGAATGATCGATTGGATCAAGGTGTCGATAGGATAGATTAATCTCTGAGGGTCTTGCACCACCTCTCTCCCAAAGCAAGCGAGAGGAAGGAGGTCTAATAGGGGAGTAGGAGACTTCACCCCGGCCAGAGAATCACCCTTCACGAGCAAGGATAGGACGAGCTAGGTGATCATATGCTATAAGTGCATCGTATAAATATAGAAAGACGTCTTTTAATAACTTATTGGGTGGGGGGCTCCCGTTGGTATCGCTTGCTTGCGCATCCGAAGTGACTTATTGGGGGCCTACTAAGGGAGAGCATCTCCGCACCTACGATCTCCTTTATGATCAAATGGTTTTAACAGTAAGAATGGATGCACCTAATGTAATCATCTGTGGTTCCCCTGGTCCTGTTCTCGTTGACCTAGCGGCCAAAAACATATTTCTCAAAACCTATAATTAATTGATTGAGTAGTTCCTTTTGAAAAAGAAGCAGCATCAAAGAAAGCACTTGTTGAAGTCGATCCAGCAGAAGCAGATGAAGCTCTAGGAGCAAGGTAAGTAGCTGACCTGTACCCCAGATTGCTTATATTGAGGCTACGGGTAAGGCCGGAAGAAGAAGCTATAAGTCATGGGTTGGTAAGGATAGGTAAGGTAAGTAGGAAGCGTAGGTAGGATAGGTGGGTAAAGATAGGTAGCTTAAAGGCGGGGGTCTAAAGTTCTCTATTTCATTTTTGGTTCGTGGTAGTATTGTCACAGTCTATTCGCATATAATAATGCTAATAAGATCATTCCAAAGGTTGGGTAGAAGGTAAGGGTTAGTAGTAACGATAGGAAGTCGGGTGGTGGGTCGGATTAGTCGAGCGAAGCAGAAGTATCCGTCGTTCGGTAAAGGGTAGGTGGTTTCCGTAGATCGAGGTGGCATGTTTTTGTAGTCCCAGGTCACATTCGCCCAGGTACCAGTCGTAGTCCCACCCAGTTGGCATAGTACCAGGTACCGGTCGTAGTCCCCCCATTAGGTGGTATCCGCTGAGGTGTGTTGGGAGCAGGGTGAGTAGCCATATCATAGAGAGATATCCATATATAGTGATCGTGATCCATACCTTCGTGCTCCAGACCCAAGCGTGGATTCAGTAGATGAGGCAAAAGGTGATTCGGGTAGCGATCACTTTATCCAAGAGGTTATCCAAGAGGTTATCCAAAAGGTGACGCCAGTAGTCGAGCCCAAGAGTCAATGCTGCTGGTACTCAAGGAATCGGTCCACTCGGTGGTTGTACTACATGCTTTTAGTCAATGCCCCTTTTCGATCCAGATGTGTTCCATGCATTCTCGGTACTCAATGCTGATAATACATACCGCTCCTACTGTTACCATACCGCTCCCACCCACCCGCGGGGACAGGACTCACTAGACTAGATTTGTTTGTTCGGACAGGTTTTTCTTTCACAAGGATGGCCAGCTTCCGCAGGAGCGGTTGTTGGCGCCGCAGGCACAAGAACCTTAGAGGATAGCAACAGGAAGAGTTCGGCTCCCTCTATAATATTAGTAACTTAGTGCTGCTGGGTTGCCCTCCAGGGTGACCCAGTACGTACCTCATGCTTTCTCTTTTCAGACCGTGAAGATAGTGAAAGAGATGAAGACCCCTTATCTATTTATTCTTTTTAATTAAGAGCCCATTGAATTCATTCTGTCAATTTCAAATATAAGTCTCCGAAGTTGGATTCAGAGCATCCTATGAGTAGCAACATGACTAGGGCTTCAGGGTTCCTATCTGCCTAGCTTCTATGCTCATATACAGTGTTCTATCCCCATCTAGGGTCCACATTCTCTTTCACAGGGTTCATGTTTTGGTTTCTTTTTTGTTTGGTTCTTTTGGTTTCTGGTTCATGGTTATTGCTTTTGTGTGTATTTTCTATTTCATATTGCCCTCTCCTCCCTTGAACTACCACCTTTTATAGCGCGAATCCACGCCCCTGACGGGAATGGGAAAGTCGAGGAATTAGCGCTGACATTGCTTCTGATAAAAGTCAACATTATAATCTTACACTGGTACTTAGCCCACACTTTCATAACTTCGTGAAAGGCCCCGTCCAACCAACCTCTTACATGCAATCAATGAGTGGGTTGAGTGGTTTAATGAGTCGATGGAGGTGGATGGCTTCATTACGGCACATGGAGGATAAGAGAGGAGATCTAACGCTGACACTTGTCCTTAGAGGATGAGATTGTCCAGAAACCCACTTTCCTCACCCATATGAATGAGTGAGTCCCTACCGGGCCTCTCCCTACCGGTCGAACGGCCTTACGGCACCTCTCCTTTAATTGATAGACTGAAAAAAGGGGCATGATGGCGGCCGATGGCGGCCCGGTGGTCGAGTCATGCTTACGCATGATGGCGGCCTTCGTACCTCAGGTGAGTGGGTTCGTACCTCTCCTTTTAGTCGAGAGTTCGGCCTTCCTTGATTGCTTATTGGGTGGGGCCGTTGGTCGAGCTATGCTTCGCATGATGGCGGCCGATGGCGGCCTTTATAGTCGAGCCTGCTTTCGCATCCTCACCATATGAATAGTGAGTCCCTAACCGGACGTTGGTCGAGACTGAAAAAAGGGGCATGATGGCGGCGATGGCGGCCCTCACCATCTGAATAGTGAGTCCCTCACCCATATGAAGAGTGAGTCCATCCCGGACCTATGCTCGGGTATTCGCCGAATAGGATTTCGCTGGGTGGGTGGGTAAATATATCTCGATGGCGGTGATGGCGGCCTGGCCTTTTAGTCGAGTGTGCTAACGCACCCATCAATCACTCAGGACTGAAATCGATCAATCACTCAGGACTGAAACTTGTCCGTGATTTCAGTCATTCATTATATATGTGATTACGTAATTACTCGATAGCGGTAATTCGATATATGTCTGCCGAGCAGCCGATTCTGCTTCATATTCGATTCGCGCCATTAGAGACGCTTTAGCAGATCATGCATATATTATATACGTAATTACGTCATTGTCGCTCTTATTCTCTCTACGCGTCATTTCGACACTACTGGAAGAAGCAGACACAGTGCATATATTATATATGTCATTACGCTATCGAATTCATTATTCGATCGATAGAGCGTGAATGCATATGTTATATATGTCATTATGGCATTCATTATAGCAAGTAATTACCGCATTCGTGAATTCTCGATTTATTACACGATTTCCTCGAATGATCCAATTCGATCCAATCCGATCCGACAGAAGAATGAAGCGATGAATTATATATGTAATTACGCTCTCGTTTCGGATGAATGATCGATTCGACGAAGGTCGATAGGATAGATTAATCTACAAAGGGGTAGTAACACCCACCTCTCTCCCAAAGCAAGCGCAGGGAAGGAGGTCTTAATAGGGGGTAAGGAGACTTCACCCAGCCAGAGCAGAATCACCCTTCCCCCAAGCAAGGATAGGACAGAGGCTAGGTGATCATATGCTATAAGTGCATCGTATAAATATAGAAAGACGTCTTTTAATAACTTATTGGGTGGGGGGCTCCCGTTGGTATCGCTTGCTTGCGCATCCGAAGTGACTTATTGGGGGCCTACTAAGGGAGAGCATCTCCGCACCTACGATCTCCTTTATGATCAAATGGTTTTAACAGTAAGAATGGATGCACCTAATGTAATCATCTGTGGTTCCCCTGGTCCTGTTCTCGTTGACCTAGCGGCCAAAAACATATTTCTCAAAACCTATAATTAATTGATTGAGTAGTTCCTTTTGAAAAAGAAGCAGCATCAAAGAAAGCACTTGTTGAAGTCGATCCAGCAGAAGCAGATGAAGCTCTAGGAGCAAGGTAAGTAGCTGACCTGTACCCCAGATTGCTTATATTGAGGCTACGGGTAAGGCCGGAAGAAGAAGCTATAAGTCATGGGTTGGTAAGGATAGGTAAGGTAAGTAGGAAGCGTAGGTAGGATAGGTGGGTAAAGATAGGTAGCTTAAAGGCGGGGGTCTAAAGTTCTCTATTTCATTTTTGGTTCGTGGTAGTATTGTCACAGTCTATTCGCATATAATAATGCTAATAAGATCATTCCAAAGGTTGGGTAGAAGGTAAGGGTTAGTAGTAACGATAGGAAGTCGGGTGGTGGGTCGGATTAGTCGAGCGAAGCAGAAGTATCCGTCGTTCGGTAAAGGGTAGGTGGTTTCCGTAGATCGAGGTGGCATGTTTTTGTAGTCCCAGGTCACATTCGCCCAGGTACCAGTCGTAGTCCCACCCAGTTGGCATAGTACCAGGTACCGGTCGTAGTCCCCCCATTAGGTGGTATCCGCTGAGGTGTGTTTGGGGCAGCCGAGTAGCCATATCATAGAGAGATATCCATATATAGTGATCGTGATCCATACCTTCGTGCTCCAGACCCAAGCGTGGATTCAGTAGATGAGGCAAAAGGTGATTCGGGTAGCGATCACTTTATCCAAGAGGTTATCCAAGAGGTTATCCAAAAGGTGACGCCAGTAGTCGAGCCCAAGAGTCAATGCTGCTGGTACTCAAGGAATCGGTCCACTCGGTGGTTGTACTACATGCTTTTAGTCAATGCCCCTTTTCGATCCAGATGTGTTCCATGCATTCTCGGTACTCAATGCTGATAATACATGCTGCCAATCGATTACAGGTGGTGATCCACTAAAAGCTGCTTCTACTCGATGTTGGCACTCTATGCGCTGTTGATGCAGGCGATCCCAAGGGGTGATGATCCCAGGCAGGTGTTGATGCCGGTAATAGCTTGGTGGGATGGGGATACTGGGCTGGATACTCATTGACCCTAGAAGCTCTAGTCAGGGAAGCTCTAGTTGGTTCATTTATAATGCTCGGGTCAGGGAAGAGTCGGTTCATGAAGCTATAGTCTGTTAGGGTGAAGTCAATTGTCTGATAGTAGCCCTAAGCCTTTCATGAGGTACGTGTGTATGGGATCAGTAAGTCTAGGGAGTATGTCTAGGTGGGTAAAAGGTAAATGAAGAGCTCTAGTGTATTCCCTACTCCTTGCAGGCTGAAGTCATGGGTGGGGCTCCATCGTCCTAGGATGAAGCAGTAACTTAAGGCAAGGGCAAAGGACTTGAATGAACCGGTAAATAAGAGCTATTGATCCTTACGGGACAGGCAGCTCTTACGCCCGGGCCAGTCAAGGAAGTCTTTGAATGAACTGGGAAAGCAAGCTTGTTAGTCTCCTTAATAAATAGTCCAAGCCCCTTGTCTGATTACAGACAAGCGATATACATTCCTTTATCCCGGGCCAGTCAAGATCTTAAGGTTGGGAAGGAAAGGTGGAATGATGGAATGCTAGGATGCTGGTCTGATGAGCTGCTGGGCTGATGCTGGTCTGATGGGCTGATGGAATGATGGGATGATGTTAGTAGCTGTATATAGGTTTAGAGAGCAGTGGTATAGCTGTATAGAGAGAGAAGGGGAAGTGGGATAGAGCTTTCTGGATATAGAGCTAGTATAGACGGTATAAGTGTCATAAGTAGGAGTCTGAAGTCTGTTATATGGGGTATGTATGTTTAGATGGGTATAAGGTTCGATGAGTATAGTTTCATTCTGGCACTGATTGCCAAGAGTTGTGGCACTGAGTAGAGGTTATAGGCTCGGTTCATTGACCAGCTAGCAGTAATCTTCTAGCCAGTACCAAAGCAAGTAATGAAGGCAGTAATAAATATGATATTGTGTTATATACGTAATTATAAAACCGTGAATTATAAACTTATAGCGTGCTTACTAAACCCCTCCTTTCAAAATGATATTGGATCGAAACAGCTTATCCCCCCCTACTTCCGCATTTATCTGCCTTGGCCAATCAACTAGCGATTGATAAGTTTTTCTAAGATCTGGTCCAATCAAACTGAGCGCCTGCGCCGAATAAGTCATGGATCGCTAAAAGAATGAATATAGCAAGCAAGCGATCCGCTGAACCAAAAAGCAACTGATGCCATCTTGCCAATAATAGAGAAAGTTCATGAAATCAAAATATTCATTAATAAAAAAGGTGCGAAGCCGCTTTCCCGACATAGGAGGGGAAGGATTTTTAGTAGTCTTTCTTGGGTGAGACCCTTGATTTTGCCTAATACCTTTAGTTATGGATGTAAGGATTTGTACACCAATGTATGTTCAGTGGTAAGCTATACCATTGGAGGCAAAGATCTGTCACAGTTGGGCTTTTGGACCCCAATGGGCTGCTCTCCCAAGGCGTATATATGCGCTAGTTGGGACATGGCCAGAGTATGTGAGACGGAGAGTAGCCGGATTTTAGCCCTATGTCCATTCGTTGTGTCTGTAAGCGCTGTTCTTCGTGTCTTGGGTTGAATGTGTGTGCTGGGGACCATGCGCTAGCTTTGCTTGTGTTTGCAGTAATAGGCGACTGCTAGGAGCAATTTCCCAGTAATAGAAAGGGGGATCTACGACTTCTTGTTGAAGGTAATGGTTCATTAAGGAAATACCCCTAAACTCGACTGCATACCTAGTGGCTCTATCACTGGTCCTCTGCAGTCTAGTCTCCCTAATCTGAAGGGTCCTATCCCTCTCTATCACAACACCGATGAGTCACCCAGGATCTATTCCATACCATCTGATGGTGTCATCTACAGCAACCCTAGCTAACCCCCTCCTCTATAGTGCCAACTATCCCTCTAAGAAACCCTAGCAATGTCCCGGAGGACTCTTAATCTCTGTACCTGTCGGTACCACTGGACCCAATGATACATTCCTCGTAACCCTAATAACCTGTGACTGCAAAACCTCACTCAACTGGCGCTCTCACAAGGAATCCTCCAAAACTCGTATCCTAGCATCTCGCTGAGATAACTGGGCCTCAAAACTGGCAATGTGAGCATCCCTGTCCACAGCAGTAGCAGCCATCTGCGTAGAATCACTAGGACCTGCCCCTGTCTGTCTATCACTCAGCAGTGTATCCACCTGTGCCTGCAATGCTGCCACCTGTCCTTGTAATGTAGCTATCTCACCCCTGGCACTGTCCAGATGGGCCCTCCACTGAAGATCTCTCACTAAATATCTCTGGCGAGCGAGGCGAGTCTTAAAGCAAAGCCACTCCAGTACGCACCAACAGTCAGTGGGCCTCCTCTTGTAACCCACTGTAGGGGCGATCTTGGTTTTGTTGCATCTCTCTCGAAAGGCAGGCAGGCCGAATATAATGGATAAGGCAGGCAGGCCACTCATGAATGTCACTTTCCTGCCAACAGATAAGATAGGAAGACAGGCAACACCCCTGCTCCCTTATCTTCGGTCACCAGCGCAGGCCCGAAAAGAATCTATTTCCTTTTTATGGCCCACTGATAATAACTCTCTTTCCAGCCAGTGATGGCTTGTCAACTCTCTTTCCAGTAACATCTCCTTTAGCCCTTCGGTCAAGTGAAGTAGTATACAAAATACTTCCTGCTAGTAATTACAGATAATATTCCAACCAGACCGGCCCCACCAGACCTTCACCCACGACCTTCGGTGGCTGGCTTTACCCACCCATCTTTCTCCACCCATCTTTCCTTGCAGGCCTAAGATAGAAAGGCCGAATAGATTAGTAGGAAGGCAGGCCGAATATAAGGAAGTGCAATACCAAGGAAGAGCCAAGGAAGTAGCTCCACCAATGACCTTTCGCAATGAAGGTATCTATACGGGATGGCCCACTTCCCGATGTAGCCCGAGAACAATTCCTAAGCCCGAGAACCCAGCAAGCGAAGCGATAACCCAACCCACCAATTCTCGCTAGCCCGAGAACCCAGCAAGCAAGCATTCAAACTCAGGCAAGTATGAAAACTCTATCCTTTCGGCAAGCACCCTATTTTCTTCCCTCAATCTTTCGAACTCTATCTGATCCCGTTCGGTCGCATCGATCTCTTTCTTCCGATTTCTCCAATTCATGCCGGTCACTTGCTTGGGCAGAGACTGACCGTATCTGCAGCGTGGCAACATCTACGCTTCCTTATCTTCAGCAGAGAAGACTGAGAATGGTGAAAGGAAGGCGGGGTATCTTAGAGAGATTGAAGCAATCTACTACATAGCGTTTTATATACGTAATTATGCCAACTAACTACAAATAGCCTTTAGGGGGCAGTAGAGTAAGAAGAAGGGTGGAAATGAAAGCTTCCTCCATAAACTACCTTCTCTAGGCACCTCCATAAACTACTTGCCCACCCGGACCGAAAGAGTGAACTACCCGTCCCGAACGAGGAAGGAGCCTACCTGAGCATGCTTTCTACCTTCCCACACCTCAGCATCCTCCTTGGTTTCGACCCCACTTATTATTCTATAATACACAAACATTATTCAATAAAATGAAATGAAATAAGGGAAATCTTTCATCAGGGGAAGGAAATACAACTCCAGGACATAAGGAAAGAGCCCTCCATTTACTGCTATAGATCGGGAATAAAGCATTGATTTACCGCATCGTAGGAAAGAAAATGAAAAATGAAATAAGTACCTGATTAGCTTTTGGTATATAAATGCCCACTGAACCATAGAGAGGTCCCCTAGAAGTAATAGCTTCTGCCCATAGAAGGAAGAAAAGAGACTGAAGCGCTTCGAAAGAAAAAGAAAAAAGCGTAATTACATATATAATGAATGACTGGAAGAAAGAGATAGCGTGTGTCATTCCCTGAGACTTTAGCTTGGCCATTGGTCTTCCGAAAGTCTCTTTTGCGAAGGGACTAGTCTTCAGAAACCTTATTATTAATATGAAAGGAATAACCTTACATGCATTCAATCCGCCTTGGGCCTGGAATCCGAAAGAACATTATCAATGAGAAGGTTCGTAAAGAAGATCCCTGAACCAACTAAATAGGTAAGGGTTCTGTAAGCATTAAAGCTTGTTGGACCTGTCAGGATACAGAGGGGATGCCTTAGGCCTCAACCTTGTGGGCACTTTCATTCGCGGCTAGACCTGGCAACCATAAAAGGAACCCATCACACGATACCCGTGGCAACAGACCCCGTGCAACCTCACTCCCATACCCGAGATAGAAGTTCCCACATACCCCTACGAAACTTACCGCTAAGGAAGAACAATAGTTTCTACCTCACTGGAAGGAATGACGAAGCGTTACATACGTTGATTCACAATCTGAAGATCATACGCTACAGACAGTGGATGAATCCCAAAGAGGCGTTGGACAAATGACAGCTTGAGCGTTGGCAGCCTTACCAATCAATACGGAACAGGAAGGAATTATTACAGCTACTCACAGGGAGAAACTTCATCCAGGCCTACTCACAGGGGCACAGGATACTAAGCCACACATTGAGCTCACATAGAGTGACACATAGATATTCATTTGCATAATCGCATAATACAAGACTAAAGAGTGCACGCAGAACGACTTCAATCTTCATGCTCACCTGCTGCTCTTTCTTCACCGTTTATCGCTCTGCATATACTTTTGAACCCTTAGGACTAGTAAAACCGGCCGGGGTTTACAATGAATGGCTCTAATAAGATAAGGTTCCAACAATTTACTGATTAGGTTCGACATCGCCAATAGCGGTCGTCTTCTCTCATAGCACTATTGATTCCTAGTAGAGCCCAATTCACATGCACGTAGAGGATTAAGTCACTGATGGATGACGAGTTCTTTATTCTATTTTAGAACATCGTTGGGGTGGGACCAGGCTACGGCAAACGGATATGGCACACGGCAGCTACACCGACAGATTATACGGCTGCGGATACGAATACGGCAACAGCTACGGCGAATACAGCAACTACGGACGGACAACTCCAACGTAGTAGTGTCAGGTGCACCAAGAGAGCGAGGGTTACAACAGCTTGGTTATTTACGATTCAACTAGTGGGTGACGTGAATTCATTCCCCCAGGACATGTTGACGAAAGAGGAAGAAGAATATATCATCGGCACAGGAAAATGGATTTGATTCGCTATAAAACATACCCTTTCTGACTTAGCGTTTCTCTCAGATAACCGCTGGTATCTCACCAAGCATTGAGACCCTTCAGCAGCGTGCTTAGTCCTTGCCTTCCGGATTCAATCCCCCTTCACACATACATGAAAAAGATGTACCATACCCCCGGAATAGGGAATATGTGCTTTTAACAACGGCTATGTTGGTGGTGATACCTTCTAACAAGAGCGAGTTACTACTGCGCATTATATACGATTCACCTGTTTAGGTCCATAGACATAACACATAGAGCCTTTCAGATCAGGGAGGTTGAGCCATTCCCCAAACAAACTCCAACTGGTGCTCCCTCGCTTACTCGCTTGCTTACTTGCTTACTTGCGAGCTCGCTTACTCGCTTGCCTTACTTCGAACAACCAACGACAAAGGGCTGGTGCTTGCTAGACGTGTGGATAGACAAGACAACACCAAGTGAGTGGCACCCATAACCACACTTCACCCAGCTAAACACCGAACAAGACACAACGTTTACCTCAAGAACACAGCTAGCAACAACGCTCTGTGAACCTGGAGTCCGCAGTTCAACAAACTCCCGGGAATCGAATCCATGCTCGATATCTTTATGCCTTACTGAGGAGATCTCGATTGAGACCTTACATAATGAACTTGACAGCGGGCTTGCTCCTTGCTTGCGAAGAGGTAGGACCAGCACCTTAGGCAGCTAAATGAGAGGTGAGAGGGTAAGGCTTCTCCTTTCTTCCTTCTTACCTTCCTTTCTAAGCTGAATGGAATGAGAGGGTAAGGGTAAGAATTCTACCTACCTATCCTAGCTAGTATGTAGTTGTATGAGTCCCTTACTTACAAACTTTCTTAGCTTTCTATGTGAGGATAAGGCTTCTCCTTTCTTGCTGTGAGGAGGGGAGCCAACTACTCGGCGTTACGCAGAGGTTAGTCCCCTTTATAGCGGGATGAAATCAGTACCCAACTCTATCCTTTCATTGGTGGGTTTGGCATTACATCCCTGATTGTATACTATGGGTTTTAGGAAGTTCACGGGAATTCTCTAGGAGAATAAGTGGGGAAATCACCCTAACTCCTGCCATTGGGTTGGGACAGTCATGAAGAATTTCTCTGTGGGGATGGTTGTATGGCGAGATAAGTTCATTAACATTCTCTTTCCCGTCTAGAGTGGAGTGGGCCGTATCTTCCAAATCAATATCCGAATCCAGACTTTATGGGTTAGGTCGGGTAGTTTAGTACTTACCTTATTAAGCGAGGTTTCTCTATTCACTATATCTTTCCTGCGTGGAATTGGGTCCAGTGGATTGGTTCCGGTGGATTGGGTTAAGTGTGGAATTGGGTAGATGTTTATTCAAATTCACATCTAAAATTAAGGAACGTAGTCGCTTGTCCGCATCGGGCAAGGGTGAGCAAGCGAACTCTCGACAAGGGGGCCGCCATCAACGTAGTCGCTTGTCCGCATCGGGCAAGGATCTTCCAATCATACTCAGACCCTCAAATCTCTAGCTAGAAGGTCCCCGATATTGATTCCCCTCAAGATAATCTATTACGCTTTCTTCGAAGGATGGCTGCTTCCAAGCCCACCTCCTGGATGGGGAGATAAATTTTTTTTTTTAGCTAGGTTAAGAAGCTAGTAACTAAGGCTTAGTAGTTAGGTCCTGAACCAGCCAGTAAGGTCCTGATATTTCTTATTGAATTGGCAGATAAGATTAATTGGACTGAGAGTGCCTTGAATCTTACTACTATGAATCCTAGCTATAAGGGTGAGCTTGCCGAACTCTCGACAACAGGCCGCCATCAACTCACTATTCCGATGGTGAGGGTGAGCTTGTCGAACTCTCGACTAAAGGGAGAGGTACTCACTATTCAGATGGTGAGGGCCACCATCGCTGCTTCAAGGAGACACCATTCTATTCCATCCCACCACGCCATGCATCTAGGGTTCCGGGCAGTCTAACTAAAGGGTAAGGATGATGCAATTATTCCTTCCGTGCTACCATATGATCAACCATCTGATCCACCCAGGGTTTGTTCGGTCTAATGAAGTGATTCCCACCCACCCAAGTAATTTGGTGTGGTACTTGTTATATACTGGTGCGCGTCTCTATACAGGTAAGAAGGGAAGGGTCCAGCTAGCCACCAACTAACCACCTCTTGTTCTAGGGCAGATAAATTCTTCCTTCTGTATAGGAGGTGTATAGTCATAAAAAAGAGAAAGGGTATGGTTTAAGCAACTAATTAGTGGGTAATCTAAAGGTTAAGCCTGTGAGTTCTAGGGTAGTTATAACTGACTGGGGTGAATAAGGTAAGCGGGTAAAATGATTCTCAACTCTCTCTCGAAGTGAAGAACCACTCCCACCCTAATGATGGCGAACTCCCATCTCGGAGTTCAAGCCCGCCAATCCTCTGCTGCTTCTCTAGCTACTTATACTCCCGCCCATGCTGCTGGGTCTTCTACTGGGTAAGCTACAGGCACTACTGTGGGTGGTGCTTAAAAAAGTGCTATTATTGGTGCTTCAATGGATGGACCTGAAACTAGGAACTCTTCTTATGCCACTGTCTCTGTTGCTTTTATAGATGGTAGTATATAAGTTGGATATACTGGAGAAGATGGATCCGGCTCTTGATATAGAACAGGATCTGGAACTAGGTCACCTGGGTCTATAGGTTCTTTTATAGGTGCTGGATCTCGTGCCGTTGGTGGAACCGTGCTAAAGGAAGGTAGGGGTATGGCTTTGGAACTGCTACTGCTACATGTGCTACAGCCGCTGTTGGATGAGTTACTAGATACGATGTTGTTGCTGCTGGTGCTACCTATGCTTCTCTTTCGCCGGGTGCATAAACTTCTGGATCAACAGCTTGATCAAGCACTGGATTAACAGGCTTTACCTTTGATCTTGCTACCTCAGCTGCTGGTTGTGATGCTGATCAAATTGTCCGTAATAGATGAAATGCTTCCTGAAGTTAAGGCAGGGAAGACTTCAGCAGCCATTTGGAATCATTGAAAAGATCAGCATGAGACTTATTACAAAGGGTGAGCCTTTTTATGAAGAATACGTTGTTCTCGATCACGATGAGTGAGGGTGCCTCATTGCAGGAGCACTTACTCAAGATAAAGGACATCTTCGACCAGGTGGAGGCAATTAGTTAGAAGATGGAAGAAGAGGACATGGTAGTCATAATGCTGAAAAGCTTACCACGTGCTTACGAGCACTTCATAGAGACCCTGAACATCACTGCTATGGATGTTGACCTGAAGTTTGGAGAGCTTTGCAAAAGGCTCTTACAGCAGGATGGATGGAAGAAACAGTTCGGGAGAAACACTGAGACAGAGGGTTCCAAGCAGGCCTTTGCAGCCAATTTAAAAGGCAAATGAAAAGGGGCCAAGAAGAAAGGGCAGCACAGCGGGGAGGATGGCTCCTAGGGACAAAAGACCATTTGTCATTATTGTGGAAACACAGGCCATATGAAGAAGCACTGCAAAAAACAGTTTTCTGACCAGAAAACCAACCAGGGAGGGCCTCAACAGAAGGCTCATGTCATAGAGCACACAGAGGAGGAGTCAGTCTTCTATGCATTCATGGCCACGACACAAGCAGATCATGATCAGTCCAGGTAATCTGCTTGGTATATTGATTTAGGGGCCTCACGACATTTCACTAACAGGACGGATTGGTTCACAGAGTATGTGTCGTGTTCGTCCAAGGATTCCGCGATCTTTGGTGGTGGGGAGGAGTATACGGTAGTTGGTAAAATAAATGTCCAGATTTACCATTGGAGGGAATATGCTTATGTTCCTCAATGTCTACTATGTGCCAGGTGTTAGTATGTAAAATGACATGGGCATTTTTTGCACTTTTGAAGCAAGTGGCTTAGCAGGTGGAAGAGGTCTGAGTTTCATAAACAGAGGTTTACAGGCTTGATGAAGGCTGTTTTAAGATGCGTTCAAGGATGCATAAGCATGGGTCGACTAACAGGAGAGGTCTAATCTTATAAACTGTATGGGCATGTTTGTAACATCAGAAGTCAAGTATTCCAACAGATTGAAAATAGAGGACTTGCAGAAGTGACATGTCTTGGCACAATACACCAGCAGCAGAACCATGTCTTGACAAGCTTGTAGCATCAAGTGTCACCTTACAGCAATACCCTTCAGTATCAGCCAAATTTGAAGGAATTTTTATTTGCTCAAATCCTTGAAGGAACGGCTTTCGTTAGTGTCTTTATGAGATATAGGCATTGTTGATGCACAAACTAGCACCCTAGGATTTGCAAGGCTCACAGGTTATAGCTTGGGGTCAACTAAAGGCTTGATGCCACTGTCACCTAAGCAACAGGCCTTCTCACTTTATATTCTTGAGGAAGAAAGGGGGGTATCCCTACAGGTAAAAGAACAGGACATGAGCAAGGGATAAGCTTTCAACAGGCTAAGCCAACAGATGTATTTCTCCTTGTTAAGTCTCTTATGGTCAAATGATATAAGTCTTGGAGAGCATATGTCACTCAGTCTTTAGGCACGAGCCTTATGTTTGGGTTTCTCTTTTAAGACTAAAGGTATGGAAGGGGGAAGGAAGAATGAGATAGGAGGCTTCCCTTGGGCACGTAACAGCTTCTTTCTAAGGCAACTCTGGAAGCAGAGGAGGATATTGGAGGAAAGTCGTTATACCCTTTAGCAGCTGGAGGGAGGTAAACTATTGGTCTTGTAGACTATTCCTAGGCATGTAGGGCTTGTAAGTACGTGAAGGAGAGCTAGCGCTTGTATCCCTTTAGCAAATCATTTTCTTAAGGAGGGCTAGGTCAAGCCTAGGATGGCATGTAGGAGAGCTAAGTGCATAGGCTAAGGTTTAAGGGCTTAGGAGTAGATTCGTTGCTCCTATTAGGAATGTTGTTAGGCCTGATTAGGTAATGACCTCCTTGTAGAAGATCTAAGGCCTAGGTACCAAGAAAGGGAGGTATAGAATTAGGGTTAGGAAAGTAGGATAGAGTGATAGGAAGGTAATGATGAACCCAAGGATGGAACGCGGTAATGATGAACCCGAGGATGGAACGCTAAGATAGTCAGGGTTGAGGTCATTAGCTTTGTAATCACAACACGTAGCTACTCTTTCGGAAACCCTTCGGTCGAGTGTCTCAAACCAATACAATGGGTTATAATGGAACTAGTGAGTATGCTGGTGCTGATCCAACTACGGGTTTAGTCACGCCACTATACCATAATATGGGATAGATGCCAGGCATTTTACGAAAAACCGGAATAGGCAGACAGAGTGAGTACTCCCACCTTGACGCCCTACTATCCCAACATGTTGCAAATGGTACTTACGACGAAGTGCTTCGTGGGTGGATCGACCGATATACCTTAGAAAACTAAGGTCCCTCCCTAAACATATCGAACTTCCCCTTTGCCAGGAGCTTGATCAATATACATACAACCTGCTTATCTATAGGAATGTACTGAAGAACCACTTCTCCCTTTTAGACCCTGTCTCTGATGAAGTGGTACCTTATATAAATATGCATGGAACAATCATGGAACACTGGATTCTAAGAGAGTTTGATACAACTATGATTTTCACAGTAAATCATGTTAGTGTCCAAAGTTTGATCTGTCAACTCTGGTAATAGCTTGTGAAGCCATCTCGCTTATCAACTAGTAGAGCTGGCTGCCATGTACTCTGCCTCGGCTGAGCTAAGTGTGACTGAATCCTGCTTCCTGCTAAACCAGGAAACCATACATGAACCCAAACTGAAGCAACACCCTGAAGTGCTCCTCCTATCAGTAGCACTACCTGCCCAATCATAATCTGTAAACCCATGCAACACCAACTCTCCATCACCAACATACCTCATACAAAAATGCATTGTGCCCTTCAAGTATCAGTGCACATGTTTTGCAGCAACCCAATGAACCTACCTGGGCTCCACCATATACTGGCTCAAGGAGCCGGAAGGCTGCTCGACCATAAGGCCCGTTAGGGTGAGCTTGCCGAACTCTCGACACAAGGCCGCCATCGGCTCGACTGAGGTTACTAGGTCGAGGGAGAGGTGTTCACTGCAAAAAAAGAGAAGGTCTGGTATTTACCAGATACATGAGGGAACTTATCAACAGTCTGTACACAGATGTATCAATCAAATCTAAATTTGAATCAAAAAATGACTTCATATTTTCTACCATAGAAGTAGCCATGGGCTTACAGTCCATCATCTTCAATATATTCATAATATAAACTACAAACTGACCCTGTCCGAGTAATACCTCACCTAGAATCTGCCACACCTATATACCTAATAAATAGTGCATCAAGCCCCTAATAAATAGTGGTCCTTCATATAAAATTCTCTGGCCAACTCTGCTTTGCACCATGCTATGAGTTTCTCTAAACTTTCTGTAAGTAGAGGTATACTTGAGGAGAAAAATTATCCTTTTATTAAACTACCTCTTTTGGGGAGAATCCTCTAGCCACAAATCGAGCTTTTCACTTCTCTATGCTACCATCTGCTGCATGCTTAACCTTGTACAGCCACCTGGAGTAAATCACTGACTTCCCCTCTGGTCTAGGCACAAGCTCTGAGACATCATTCTTCATAATGGAGTTGTACTCCTTGGGGGGTTGATATATGAAAAAGGTTGTGGCATCCTGCCAAACCTGCTGACCTGCTGCCTCCTCAAAACTAGAAGGTCGTGCATCAATGATGGAAGATATCAGTGATACGTAATTCAGAAACTTCTTAGGGGGATGACTTACCCGAAATGAAGTCTTAGGAGCTCCAACTTGCTCCTGTGCATCCTGTAATGTCTAGGTAAACCACCTAGGTTTTATGGCTAAACTGGAAGGATGGCTCACCAATACTATTTACCCACCCACCCCATGAGCTAGGTTAGATAATAAGTAGGTATGGGATATAAAAAGAGGGATGGAACAAAACAAATGGACCAATACAATTCCCCTACTGCCCACCCCTTTTACGCTGGTTAACTCGGATAAGATACAAAGCAGGTATCAAAGCAAATCCACATGAGCAACATCGATCGATCTCAATGCTAATCGGGGTCCCACCCACAGATTTTCCCCGGAGATTCCCCAGGGAGGTGAACCGGTATCTTGAGAGCATTTACTTTTGATTCGAACAATTCACTCAAACGGAGTAAAAAATACCAGGAACCTGACCATCAAATAAAGAGTAGTATGCTATTCGGCCCTTGCGCCTGAAGAGGATGCCTAGAAACAGACGTACAGGTCTTTCATGCAAGACATATTGGGGATTACCTTTACATCCTATCTGGTGTGCTCATAAAGAAAGACACGAAGTATATCGGGGGGATATCAGTTGTACGAAATATCATGACTAGTAAGCGGATCCCGCTATGCTCTAGACATTTCCGAATGATGGAAAAGGGCGAGCTTCGTTTCTTAGATCTATGCCGTAATAGAAATATTCAGGGAAGCTAGGTTGGTTATGGAGCACCTAGAGCCGTTCGAAGAGAAAGAGAGAAACGACAAGCAGACCCGAAGCCACCACCAAGTAATGATAACAAATAGTGTGTCACCGGCTACTCCCCGAAAATGCAAGAGATCGCTTATTGTTGGGGTTATAATGGGTCCTGCCACCTTAGTTTGGTTATTCATGCTCTACGTCTCCCATATCCATAATTGTATAAAATCTAGTCCTATTCCCCTAGCCTTCCTCCTGCTAGGATAGACACAACCTTATTATATGATGTACCTACCAGCCCTATCAGCAGCATATAAGCTTTCAATTCTGTGCTACTTAGTCAATTTGATTGAAGTGGTTTTTTTTCTTACTAAGTAACCAATTTGATCTTGGGTTTGACATAGCCTATCCACTAAGTGATCAAATAAGCCGGGTAAATTTCATCATCTCGGACAAGCACTTATGGGACAGGCATTGACCGGTGGGGAATGGAGGTTCTCTCGGTAGTGAAGGTAGTGACCAGTGGGTATGGGCCCTCGTGTATTGGCTAGTGGGAATTGTAACATCCTTCCTGAGGATCTACTCTCGGCATCCTGTCAGTGACCACCATGTGGGACTTCCCGTGGTATCGGCTAGTGGTAGCGGTAATCGCTGGGACTGAGGTTATCTCAGCATACAGTGACCAGTGTGGAATGAGGTTATTTCTCTCGGCAACCATCAATCGGTACCTCCTTCCTGGGAATGATCGCCTCTTAGATCGACACCCGGATAAACACTTAGATTATTTCCACCTGGCATCGCATCATCGAGTAGCGGGATCAAGTAGCGTATCGAGTGGATCGACTACATCAGCTAGCGGCTATCAGCAATGACCTTCTGTCTGACAATGACCAGAAATGTGGGCTCTGTCGGGATGTCCTGTAGGGTGGCTATGTAGTCCCCTTCCCTGTGTAGCTTCCCGTGCCGTACCTTCTTCCCGTCCCGTACCTTACCGTGTAGGGTGGATGTGGCATGTGTTGAAGGTGACTCGGCTAGTAGGGGCTATGTCGGGTGTCTATAGGAGGCCCCCTCCCTGTCGGCTATGTGATGTGGAGAATTCTAGGGTCGAGGTTCTAATGTCTGAGTTCAGGGCTGTGGTCGAGGGTCTATTTCGAGGGCTGTGGTTCCATCGAGCTCGAGGTTTAGGTCGAGGTAGAGGTAGAGAGCTATTGTTACGTCTCGGTGGAGGAAGAGTTGGAGGAAGAGGCCGAAGTATATGGTTTCATCGAGGGTCTAGGTCGAGGGTCGAGGGTCGAGGGCTTTGGTTCTGTCTAGGTCGAGTTCGAGGGTCTAGGGCTATTTCTGCTATGGTAAATGAATTGAAAACATTTCTTCTTATTTGGTCAGGGCTTCTCTCTCTCTCATACCAAGCACAATTGGATTTGGAGAAATTGACATTCCAGTCACTGTTGAATATCTCCGCATTTTTCATTTTTGTTTAGGAACTTCGCGTTTTAATGCCGAAGTTGGGTTGGGTGGGCAAAAGTTAAGGTCAGGTGGCATCACACCGCGGTAAGTAAAGTCTGGTAGAAACCAGGTAGCATGCATGCATGTAAGTAAAGGTTCGGTAGGTAGATGCTCCAAGTAAATACTCAAGGTGTAAGTGCCTAAGCAATTCTACCTGTGAATCTCTTTCTTCTCTAAGTTCAGGTAAGTGAGCAAGTATCTGGTTGTAAGGTGGTTGGTTGGTAGGTGTTGAACTTCCTTCCTTTCATCCAGCTTTCCCAGGTCCTGCCTCCCTCCAAGAAATCAGAGCATGTGGTGAAGTTGTTGGATTCTGGAAGCAGTGAACGTAGCTAGGGTTGTGCAAAGAGGGTAAGTTGTGCAGGTGGTAGGCCTTAAATAAATAAGATAGAAAAAAGTGTGAAACTACTGCTACAGGTGCTACAGGGTCTGGCTATCGAAGGGGGATATTGTACAAGATGGCTCTGATGCTGCTACCCCCGCTACTTCCTGTGCTCCTGTCTATAGTTAGGTTAGGGCCCGGTCCCCGTTATCCCATTATATCCCATGGATGGATGTCTAACCCCCGCCTGCAATGAAGCGTTTTTCCTGGCCCGCTGATTGGTCAGCCTTCCTTCCTAGCCCAATGCCAAAACATCCCATCGCCATAGGAAAGGGCATAGGTAGCAGCGGATCGAGATAGAAACCCTGTGAATGTGTCGGTTGATTACGCCAGTGATCCAGTTGATCCAGTCGATGAAGCAAATCGAGATTGATAGCCAGCTCCATACTCATATACAGAGCCCTTAGACCCGTATCCAGTCGAAGATACAGGGCCAGAACCCACTCCCTTCTTGTCCCAGCTTACCCACCAATTTGAAAGCTAGAGCCTATAGTTCGAGTGGAATCACCTCGTCCCGATCCATATCCATAGACCCATAGTATATCAAGCAAATTCAGGTGCACGAGTTTACCTCATTGAGCCAGCAGTTCCAATTGATCCAGTTGATGAAGTCGTTGGTTAAGCAGCAGTTTAAGCACCACCTGTAGAAGCACCTGTAGCTCATGAGTAAGATGCTTGTGATCGGGATGAAGAACTGGGTGTTCCAGATCGATAGTCAGATGCACCAGAAGCAAAGGTAGCAGTACTTGACCTAGTACCAAAGCCAGTCGTAGCAGCTTATCCAGATTCACCGCTATGAGTAGTAGTTTCTCCCTCTGATCCATCACTAGATTAAGCACTAGTTCCAGATCCATTCTCATGTCGATAGCCATTTATAGATCCATAAGAGCAAGATCCATTTCGATACCTAGAAGCACTAGCAGCATCTATCTATCCCCAAGCTATCCCCAAGTTGGTTGGGTAAGTGAGGTAGGTAGTGTCAAGTTGGTAGGGTGGTTTGATAGAGTAGGTAAAAGAGTGAAGTAGGGCTCTTTCTCTCAAGCAGTAGGTAAGACTAAATCATACCCGCAAAGCTCGGCCAGAAGAATAGGTCATAGTGGTACCCAGCAACCAGCATCTAAAAGTAAGTGTGATTCCAGGTCTGTTTGTGAATGCTGTCTATAAGGGGGGAACTATGGGAAGCCGGTGGAAGGCTGGCTGTTTGGGGCATTCATTTCATTCCAAAGATAAGTCGTAAGGTAGGTAGGTGGGTAGAAGGCAGCATCGTCGTCGGTTCAAAGTGCTTTACCCACCCACTAAGCATGAATTCAGGAAGTGTGATAGGTAGAATAGGTCTAGGTCTTAAGGTGGAAAAAGAGAAGGTGGGTAGCAGGCAGGCATGAAAAGAAAAGCGGGTAGGGGTATGATTCCTAGCAATGGAGTTGGTTCAAATTCCTGAATTGTCTATCGGCAAGGCTTGGCGAGATAGTTAATAGTGGTACCCTACCTAGAATAAATCCTAAAGTGGTAAAATGTAAGGCTGGTACTATATTGAAGCCCGTGCAGCTCTATGTGAAGCTCTTCCATGCATGGAATCCAATGTTGTAAGTCTAAGTGTGAGGCAGTAAGTAAGTCAGTCTCTAAAAGAAGAATCTGACCTGGAGAGATAATTTGACGAGATAGAGATAGAGGGGCGTTGATCGGCAGCTGAAGGGAGAACGGGAAAAGCTGGTGGGTGTGTAAGGACCTTATCGAGAGATTTGAAAGAATTGGACCTTCCGTTGAAATGCCCAAAATGAGATTCTATTATATAATGCAATCAAAGAATGAATAAGGGCCATTTTCACCATTCAAACCAATGGCTGGTTGAATATCTCGATAAGCACTTAGATTTTGAACCTTGGCCGTGTAAAAAATGGATTAGCATTATGTTATCCCAACAAGTCCTCCCTTCAAATCTGAAAGTTCAGGTCTGTGAGCCTATGCAAGGTAAAGAGTACAGGTGGTTGGTAACACTCAAATGAAAGGGAAATAGGGATCTTCCTAGAATGCTGTGGGTTCTAATTCCAGAATAGTATCGGCAAGGCTCGACGGGATAGTAATAGTGGTACCCAGGAGATGTATTAAGAAAAGCTATTAGGGCTCTTACTCGGAATGTAAGTAGTTTATAATTCCTCACTAGTCTTCCTCGGGCTGGGACAATATTCATAGTGGTACCCCCCATAAGTAATCAAGTGGTTATGAAGGGCATACTCTCATCCACTCACTAAGTAGGGTTATGTAGTCTGGTTGGTAAATAGAAAAGTAAAGGTAAAGGGTTAGTTAATAGTATGCCGTACCTTCTAAGATTCATAAAGCAAGTGTGATCAAAGCATCTCCTGGCAATCAATGCTGGCTTTCTTAATGAATAAATTATATATGGGGGTTCATCCCGTCCCTACAATAGAATAAGTGCTTATACTGTAAGGTAAGGGTAGGGTTGTTTCATCCCATCCCATCCCGTATAAGTTTACAGCAGTATCGCCTAAGCGATTAATTCACAAGTGTATAGGGCTACAGGTATTCTAGGTCTGAAGGTGGATAAGTAGTGATGGTGTGCTTGCTATATGTGATACTAAATGTAAGCTGGCTGGGTGAATCCTGTCCCGAGAAGAAAAGTATTGTGAATAGCAAAAAATATTCCTGAGTCAAGTGGTCTATAGGCTCACAGGTATAGGTCTGAAGGTGGATGGGTGCCCGGTATGGTAACACAGGTTGGTAGGGTAAAGGGTGAATGACAAGCATGCCTCCCCTATGAAGCATTCCTGGCTGAAGCAATAGGTTATCAGTAAGGTTGGGTGTCTATAGGTGGGTAGCAGGCCCTAAAAGGTAAAGGCTCTTCGTGTTCTCAAGCAGTAGGTAAGACTAAAACATATTGGCAAGGCTCCTTCAGCGTAATAGGTCACAAGTGGTACTCAGAAGTTCATAGTTGTACCCGGAAGAATTCATAAGGCAAGGAAGTAAGTAAAGGGTGAATAGCATGCATACCTCCCCTACGTGTTCCTGGCTTCATCAATGGGTTGGGGAGCACTTCATCAACTTGAAGGCATTAAGTGAAAGTCTGGTAGAACAAGTGGCATGCACGTAAGTAAAGGTAAAGGTAGGCAGAGCAAGAAAGGAGCATCTACCACTAAGATGGATTCCTAAAGAAGTGTGATGTAAGCCTTTCGTATGCCGACCCGTCCGAAACCTCTATAGCCAGCCCTTCAATCCCATCTCCGATCCAATGCTGTTTGGGGTATTCCTAAGTAGGATGAGAAGTAAATCAGGCAGTATTCAATCCAGCAGTTCCCACGCTCTCTCTCTAAAGTGCTAGCTTTAGTTCCTCAATCCAAGAAAGCAGTTCCAACAATCCAATGATGGGTAGCTATCCAACTGCCTGCCATTCATTCCTAAAGTAAGCTGACCAAACAAAGGCCCGGAGGGATTTCTCTCTCTATTTTCTTCAAATAGAGGCTGGCTTTAGTTCCTCAATCCAAGAAGGCAGTTCCAACAATCCAATGATGGGTAGCTATCCAACTGCCTGCCATTCATTCCTAAAGTAAGCTGACCAAACAAAGGCCCGGAGGGACGGAGTCACTCACTATTCATATGGTGAGGGATTTCTCTCTATTTTCTTCAAATAGAGGCCTTGTGAGGGTGAGGGTGAGGTACGTTAAGTGACTCGACAACAGGCCCGTAGGGACGGAGTCACTCACTATTCATATGGTGAGGCCCGCGAGGGGGACTCCGCCGAGGTTACAAGGTCAAGGGATTTATTGCTCACCTTCCTTAAAAAGGTGAGGGACTCGGCCGAGGTTACGAGGTCGAGGGGAGAGGAGTGTTAACGCTAACCATTCATATGGTTAGGCCCGGTAGGGACTCGACTAAAGGGCCGCCATCAACAAATCTCTTTTGGGGGAGGGGAAAGCCGCCATCAACGCGAAGAACACAAGGCCCGTTAGGGTGAGGGTGAGCTTGCCGAACTCTCGACAACGGAGAGGTAACGTGGGAGGAGACGACCCGGTAGGGGGCTCGACCAACAGGAGAGGAGCAACTCTCTTTTGGGGGAGGGGGTGAGGTTACGAACGATGGCGGCTCCCGACCAAAGAAGGGACGGAGTCACTCACTATTCATATGGTGAGGGGGCTCGACCAACAGGCCCGTAGGGACTCGGCCGAGGTTACGAGGTCGAGGGATTTATTGCTCACCTTCCCAAAGAGGTGAGGGACGAGTCACTCACTATTCATATGGTGGGGGAGGGGCCCCAAAGCCGCCATCAGCCCAGGTCAAAAGCCGCCATCAGCGCGAAGAACACAAGGCCATCGACTCGGCCGAGGTTACGAGGTTGGGGGGCGCCATCGAGATTTTTGATGGGGAGGGTGAGGGACGAGCTCTCGACGATAAGAGAGGATGAACTCTCAGCGAGCCGGGTGGGGTCGGGGTAACGAACTCTCGACACAAGGAGAGGGACTCAGCCGAGGTTACGAGGTTGAGGAGAGGTAAAGTTTTGGTTTTAGCTGATAATTCAAAGGTTTGCCCTTATTAGGTGGGAGGCAGGCACTAACATTCAAGCATATCCTAGCAAAGCTGTCCTGTCTAAATTCCTCAATAGTCTCTCGTTTGGGTTGATCGAACCCGAGCCTCTTGCTCCCCCCCATTAGAGATTGCTTGATTACAAGGACGAGGTCCGGGACACCTTGAGAACTTTAAGGCCTTATCTTGCATTGCTTTGATATATTGCTTTAAGACAGGGCATGGTATGGCTGGTTGGGTGGTCTTCGAAAACCTTTCGTTTCATCCCTTGCTCCCCATGAGCGATTGTTGGATAGTACGAAACTGATCGGACGTATTTTCATTCCCCCATCCTGCTGCAGTTAGACAACTCTGTTGGGTTGGTTGGATCGTTTTCACTGCCCTATTTTCATTATGAACTCAAGCCAGAACTTTTATATCAGATCAAATATAAGATTATTGGGTGGGGATCAACACTTATAACCTTAAGATAAATACCTCACCCATATGAATGAGTGAGTGACTCCATCCCTTTGCTTACTTTATCTTTACTCTTACCAATTACCCTTGTTCACCCTATGGATACACTATTTCCGCCTTACTTATATAGAAAACTTACATACAACCTTGGATCCTAAGGAAGGGTGGGTTCACTTGAAATAAAGCGTCGTTAGACGGGCTTCGATAACACTTACTTAAATCAAGCCTGGGTACCACATTTCTCTTTACTCAATCTATACCTTTGCCTTTACCTTTGATGTTACCTCCTACAATTTGCCTTCACCTTATGACTTATCTTTTGAATGAATGCCCCAAACCCACAACATTTACTGCAATCAGACTTGCTTAAATATCTTTGTATGGCTAGGAAAGGAATATTCCGGCTGAGCTACAGATACAATTGATTTATTAGACCCCACTGCAATAACTAGGCCCTCTCTATAAGAATGACACTTCCTTTATAAATACCTTAAGAGAAGAGAGGAGGAACTGCTATTAACCCTTCTGAAGCACCCCGGATTAGATGATCCCAAGCTTAACCCCTTACCCTTTATACCTCACCCTAGGAGATGAGTTATGGATGCCCACCCATTACTTGATCTTAGAAACGACGACATTTGACCCGCTTCGCCGATCAAGGTGCGAAGTAAGGCTACTCTGTGCCTGACTGTTTTAATCACAGGAGGATTGCTTGCCATCTATCCATCTTATTATCTGCTATCCTATCTCCCCACCTTATTATCTATCATCTTCTGAGGCTAAGGCTTACTTAGATGGGCTTAACTTAGACGGCTTAGTATATGGCTTAATCCGCATAATCGACTGAATCCACTTAAGCTTAGTCCAATAAGTAAACTGCCTATACCCCTTTCCCTTTCCCTGCCCTTGCTTTTGGGTATGGGGATCTTTCACTGGATCAATAAAGTTATGTACCTGTCCTTTCAACTAGGTAAACTGGCTATGCTGGCTAGTACTTCTGCTACTACTGGTGCTTCAACTGCTTACTCTACTAGCCTAAGATTGGTTCTTGGCAGTAGGTTAGTAAGACCTATAGCATTGGGTTTTAACCCTAATACTAGATTACATATATAATTCCTCTCCTCGACCTCGTAACCTCGGCCGAGTCCCTACGGGCCTTATGGTCGAGCCTGCTTGCGCATCGATATCTGTTTGTATACGATATTATTCATACGATATTATTCGAGCATGTTTTCGACTCCGTGCCTCCGTACCTCTCCTTTCCTCTCCCTGTCTGTCTTCTTTCTTCCAATCTATTTCCAAAATAAGGGGTCTGGTTGTAGTTCCTAAAGAAAAGAGGGCAGTTGACGCGATCCAACCCAACGATGGTAGTTGTCCAACTGACATTACAAAAGTAGGGATCTAAAGTTCATCCATCCCAATGATCTAAGCGCCTAAGCAAGCAAGCCTGTTCAATTTCAGGGTTCTGTCATTCCTAAGGCAGTAGTTATGAGGATCCCACCCACGTTCCTGTGCAACCAAGTTCCTTCCATTCATCGTGTAAGCATCTGAAGTGAATAGCAAGAATGTTATAAGTGCTGACCCCCATGAAATCTAATAAGTTCTGGCTGTATGGAATCAATAGGGAGTTCCCACGCCACGATCCCACCCACAACAGTTGTTGGTGGCTGTCGAACTTCCTGTCATCTCGTGTAGGCTTTTCAAGTTCATACTCAAGGTCTAAGTGCCAACCCCACGCCCTATTATATCTCTTCAGGCATTAGTTCCAAAGGCAGTTCTGACGATCCAATACTGGTTGTTCCTAACCCACTTGCATTCATTGTGTAGGCTTCACAAGTCAATAGCAATGTTCAGCCCACGCACCTAAGCAATCCCGTGAATCTCAAAAGTTCAGGTAAGTAAGCAGCATCTAAAGGTCCTTCCTATCCTAGCAATGCCGTCTTAATTAATAACTAGTATCTGGCCGGGTCAAGCCTGTCCCCCCAACAATAGCAGCAATAGTGCCATACCTACTAAGCATTCCTGGCTGAAGCAATTGGTAAGGGCATACAGCACTCCCTCCATCAACTAAGTAGGGTGAGGCAACAGTTCAAGGTAAAGAGAGCAGGGAGGGTTGGTAGCAGGCACTAACATGAACAAGTAGGGATCTTCCTATAATGCTGTTGGTTCTAATTAATGAAGAGTATCCTGGGCAACGCTCGGCCGGAACAATAACTAAAAGAAAGAAAGCGTAATTACATATATAATATATGCATTTTTAGGAATGAGGGAGATTCCAAGCATTCATTATATATGTAATTATGCATTTCAATTGACTTATTGGGTGGGGGTCATTTGCATGAGCTTCTCCCGTTTCTGCTTACTCCTTACCCTTTCATTCATACCCTCTCACTTCTCAGTCATACCCTTTCCTATAGCTATACCAATGCCCTTAAGCTACTCAGTTCATAAAGAAGTCAGAAACTGGTCAACGTCGCCATTCCTTGTCTGATTACAGACAAGCGATATACATTCCTTGCCCTCAGAAGCGCAAGCCCCTCCGGGACCTTAACGCAAACGTGCCTTTGAATGCTGCCCATTCCTGACCTAAGAGAAACAAGGATGAAACCATCAGCAGGAGGACTAATAGGTAAGCCATGATAAACAGAGGATAAATCAGAGCTCATTCTGGTCGCATACTCGCAATCGTCACACCTATCGCAATCATGGTTGTGTCAGCACCCCCTACTATTTTGTTTGGACCGAGTCTGTCTTTGGCCAATCCAGTTATTAGATCCAATTAGATAAAGAAGAGCGGGACATACCTATTCAAATAAACGATAGCTGGGTTGGACTCCTGCAACTGGAACTTACCAATAATTATCGAAAGCACTGGGATCTATCTCGTATCTATCAGCCAAAGCGGAACCATTGGAAAGAGAAGACCCAGAACCAGGACATGGAACAAAACAAGATTAGTAGGGTGCGGGAGTAGAATCTGCTTATCCTAATTCTAGTGCAGGTGAAAAAAGAAAGTATTTAAAGCAGCCACCTTACGAGGCTTATTCATCTTTCATCTAATCTAGTGCAGGTGAAAAGGAAGAGATAAGTGCAGCAGGACCATACCCAGGAGCATTATCACTATCAATCGCTATAGCTAGGACTTATCGAGTGAATCCGATAATAAGTAAATCCGATGCAGCTTTAGAGAAGATATTTGTTAGATGGATGGCAATAATATGCAGATCTCAGAGTTGGGGGAAGGTAGTAATCGTT
Organism: Pinus albicaulis; assembly: GCA_034641835.2. Lineage (NCBI taxonomy): Eukaryota > Viridiplantae > Streptophyta > Pinopsida > Pinales > Pinaceae > Pinus > Pinus albicaulis. The sequence continues at coordinate 21,576 of JAXQQM020085890.1, read as the reverse complement.
ATTGAACGCGGGCAAATAAGGGAAAAAGTAGGCGGTGGTAGCATCATACCTTTTATCCGTCTCCTAGTATAAATATGATTGCATCTCTACTTTCAAATCTCCCAGAAGCAGGTTAGCCACATGAGGCAGGTTATCCATCACAGGCGGGTGGAACATCATTCTTAGAGGTGGTTTAGGGATAAACATACACGGAGGGGAAATATCGAGTGCAGGTACCGGACAGAGGCGTACAGAGCTTTACTTAAGCATAGCGGTTCCCAGTAAGCCCCAGTAATCCCTAGATATCTCCCAATCGTTAGCCATTCTTACATTATTTAAATCCAATCAATATCCATCCCTTCCAACATGATGAGCAGAACCAGACCCTATTCCAGCAGATCCAGTTATTCGCTATAAACCAATTGAAAAGTATCGGTAGGACCATGCATGAAATAAACGATTTTGAAATAGGCATATTATAAAATAGCTTAATTAGAGGAATTGAAAGCTAGTGGAGTGGGATGGCAATTATTAGCTATAAAGTAGGCGTTAGCTATAATGTGGAGCAACAACAATACTAGCAAGACCAAACTTGCTCTTCGGGGCAGACAGAGTGGATACCCCGACAGAGTGTGGAAGCTTACAACCCCCACAGGATCAACACTTCGTACCTTGCTCTCCATGAACTATTGCCAGGATACATCATTCATTCACAGACCAAAGCCCCTTGCTACCGATGCATGCCATGAAACGTCAAGTTTTTGTTGATCGAACCATCCATGCTTCCCATGATCGATGATTGCCGGATGGTCCATTAGCTCAGAGGGGAAGGTTACCTTTAGCAGAGAGGAGAGAGATTGTGTGGAACTGCCCCGGCCATATAGATTTCTTCTCAACAGCCTTAACTTATGAGAAACCGCTGGATTATCGATTCAACGAGGGAGGGGAGAAACTTTCGTAGCTCACCTTGCTCCCCATGCCTATTGTTGGATCACATGGCTGGATGGGATGGGGATGGTGGATTTCTTATCGAGGACTTGTCGTAGCTTCCTATGCCTTTCCATGAGCAATTCTGGATGGGTCCATTAGCCGAGAGATAAGGTTTCCCTTTAGCAGCTGAGAGATATCGTGTGGAACTTGTCCCGGATAGATTGACTCTCAACAGCCTTAACTTTAGAGACATGGTGGCTGGATGGATGATTGGCAATCAGAGAGCCTTATGTTGGACGGGCTTCATACTGCATCGCTAGGATATGATGCTCACACTTGCCTTTATTAATATTAGGAGGGACCGCTATTAACTACCCTTCTATTATATTATGGTTTCAGGACGGGACAGGATCAGAACCACCTAAGACTACTTATATTCCTTTGGACTACTTATATTCCTTTGAATGCTTCGGCTAGGAATGACGCTTCGTAGTTGAGGCGAGGCATCATGCTAGTCATTCACCCTTTTTACCCTTGCCTTACCATATAAACCTATCCACCTTAATACCTAGACCTGTTCACCCTATAACACACCCTCGCTTAATGAATTGCTTAGCGGGGATACTGCTATCCGACTTCTACAGAATGGGATGGGAAAAGTACGAACGCTCCAGTGCTATTTCGTCGAAGAGTTATGAAAGCTGCTTTTCCAAAAGAAGTTCCGCAAATCTAATAGAAGGGCGGCAACTCGTAATCGAATGAAGTTGGTAATGCATCCTCTCCCGTTGGTCGAGCGAGAAAGCCCTAACCTTCCTTCACTTCTTTCTTTCCTGCCTCTACGCTCTATGCCCATCCAACCTTGAACCCAATCTAATGTGGAAAGGCTGATTCCTTCCTCGACCTCGTAACCTCGGTCGAGTCCCTCTGGGCCTTCTATGTGAAAGGCAAAAGGCTAAAGGTTCTAAGGTTGCAGGCTGATTCCTCCTTCCTTCTGATGGCCTTGGTGGACTTGGCTTCTGGTTCCTGGCTTCTGTGGAACTCGGTATACTTGGTAGACGTGGCCTTGGTAGACATGTACTTGTTGGACTTGCACGTGGCCTTGGTAGACGCGGACTTGGCTTTAAGGGTTATATAAGACCTTATCACATGAGCATGTAAGGCACCTGATTGGAAGGTCCCAGCTCATCCGAAGGTAAGACCAGGACCTAAGCAGGTCAGAAAGGCTTAGCTTAACAGACCGGAAGCTAGATGGAGAACCCTACAGGTAACCTCAGATAAGGAAGGATACCTTCTATCTATCTATCTCATGGTGTAGGCAGGGCTCTACCTTCCCTTTGAGGTCTTACCACCCGATATCCATCCGAGAAGGCGCTGAGAGGTTGGGAAGGGACAAAGCAAAGGCGGTCAATCTCGTATGAAATGATAGACAGAAGGTTCCACCCGGCCAGTGCAGTGGAACCGGGCCCTACTATCATTCCAGAACGAAAGTGATTAAGCCCCCTTTTTTGCTTATTTAGTGAGCCCAATAAGTAAAGTCATTTATTGTAAAGGCGTGCCCAAGAATCATGAAGTACTATTGCCTATCTTTCTTGGCTAGATGGGCGGTCTTATGCCTATCTGGCTGGTGGGGTAAGGCATGCCCCTCATTACTCTCACTTGCTTTCCTATACTGCGCCCACCTCACCTAATGCCACATAATGTGGGTAATTATTTTTAGCGGTATTCATATCCCTCCCTAATTGAGAAACATCATTGAGAGACATAATGTTTCATCGACCCTCGCCCCTATAATATAACACCTCCCTTATTGCACCTGCCTTTAGCAGCACCTGCCTCAATCAATATGTCACCGGGGGATTTGCAATATAACTAAGCGGGGATAGAAACAACTAGGCTATATGAACAACCATTAGCAATACTTGAATGACCAACCAAAACTGTGAGCACTGGTTATGCGAGTCTCAGTCGGGGCTCTTTTGGTTTCCCCCTTGCTGGTGTCCTGTGCCGCGGTGGGAACGACTATCCGGATGGCAGTTCTCCTTCTGTTGTACCGCCTAATCCAAAACTATGTGTTCAATCAATTTCATTTTTATACTAAGTGGCTTGCTTGGTCGTCCCCCAGAAGCCTAAGCAGTTTCCTTTGGCCGCTCCTTACCGGCCAGCCAACTCGTAAGCCAAATAAATAAGATCAAATTCATCTGATCAATGGAAGCTTGCTCCGCCGTGTACATGTCTGTAGTCCGCCCACCCGCTGCTTGTGTTTCCCGTTGTGGGCAGGTGTGCGGAATGAATAGGAGGCTTAATGGATAAAGCGGGCTGGTGAAAGGGTCCGTGAGGTTATAAAGCGAGAGAGCTAATCAGTAAGGTCTGGATACGGGGGAGGGGGGCCCGGTTGGTCCGGTTATCCCGGTATCCTGTTCTCAGGTTTCCGATTCGGAGTGGGGGGTCATCGAGGTGCGTTGAGGGAGGAGTCTTTCCCGATTTCCTCTTTCATTGGTATCCCGATTCCGGTTCCTCTTTCTACTAGTTCTGTACACTTCGCTGGCTGGATTGGAAACGAGGGTTGGAGGAAGGAGTATAAATATAGAGTTTTCTACGGTTTGATTCAAGCAGGCAGGGATGTTTTACCAATAGGATGGGAAGAATACAGACAGACAGGAATTTATAGGTCAAGCATAGAGAGCAAGGTGCTAAAAGCTATATCTTTTCCCCTTATACTTATGCAGGTGGCTTATTGGGTGGGTGGCCCAACCGGGACCCCAAAACAAATAGGGGCGGGATGTGCTGCATGGAATGACCCCATACGGGGTGGTTAATGCAACACGCACGGGTGTCGTGCTTTTAGGCTTGACAGCAATGCTTATTATATACGTCGATATACCTCGAGAGGAGCGAGGGAAATCGATAGAGGAAATGTTGAGTAGCTTATCCCATTTATGTTGAGGAGTTGGAGAGAGCAGGATGAGTCCACATACCAGAGCCAGTATTATTAGAGGGGTGGGTTAGGAAGGAAAGCCAGTCATACCTCGCCTTACCTTCACCTTCACCTTCGCTAGGATAGTAGGCTGGAATATAAATTAAGTGCTTCTGGTGTCCTGCGGAGCCCGGGCCCACACACATTGATACGCCTACCAGAGAATGGTGGCTTGATAGAGTCGATTGGTGGGGCATGAAGCTACGTACTCAAGGAGATGCTTTACTATTAGTCTTGAACCCTGAATGAAATAGCATAAAATCTTCGCAGTACTGCATTAGCCCAGCTGTAAGAGAGCGGCGGTGACCTTGTCATTACCAGACAGTACCGAAAGAAAGCTGTTATAGAACGGTGACCTTGTAAGTACGACTGTCCAGAAAGAAAGCTCTTCGGTCACAGCTTGAACCTCACAGCTCTTCAGTGATCGTGGTGACCTTGTCAGTACTTCCTTCAAGAAAGAAAGCAAGATTGAGAGTGAAGGCCGGTGCTACGTTACGCTTCATATTTCTTCCGATGGCGGCCCTTTGCCCCGATGAGCCTGCCCGATTAATGATTGGATATATCCGAAGGTTGCCTGCCTCCAATGGTAGTGAGGTGAAACCGAATCTATGGGCCGGGACGATTAATTCGGAATCAGAGGGGGGCCATGAGTAGTAGTGGGAGCGTTCTCTATTTATTTTATTAATAAGTGGGAAAGTCGTCCGCTCGCTATCCTCTCACACCATTACCAATACCAAGGCTCCTTACCCTTTCCTGTGCTGCCTCGCCCTTTTCCTTAATCAATCCGCTTATGCGTAGTCTCCACCTCTTTGGCGGGCGACTCAGACCAGCTATCCTTACCAGAAGGCTCATCGATTAGGGTCAGCTCCAAAGATCCTATTACTTTCCCCGTTATAGGTGTGCCCGCCCCTTTTAAGCATCTCCTCTCTCCATTTGGCACCTGCGTATCGTTCCAGCCCAGGGACAGAATCTCCCGCAAGGTACCGCACCTCACCTGTCCTGATATATATAGAGCCACCTAATATTTACCCTCAAATTACCCCTCCGCTCTTCGTTCGGTATAATCGCCCGCCTAATAAATCCATGGCTCCAGGCAAGAAGAACTACTTTAGGTAGGAGGGCACTCGAGGTTTTCGTCCCCCGGGAACATATCCTTTAGCCTTAATAATACTTTCTTAATCCAATGAATCCAATTAATTATTGCCAATCTTGTACCGACTTTAATGCCTTGGTAAATGCTAAATGAATGGAATCCACCAACATCATGGCTGGCGGTCTGCAGGCGTAATTCAATTCGTCGAAAACAAGGAGCCCTTGAAGAACGAAGCACAGTGGTGGCCTGATTCTATTAGACAGACTGGATTGGTATTGAGCGGCAACGCCCTTACTCCTGGAACCAAATGATGAATCAGAACACAAAACTGATACTGCAGCAGTAGCTTCCACTAACACCACGCATCTACGAGTCCTCCCATCCAGAGGCACTATCCCATTCGTATTTTGAATCAATTAACGACAAATCCGTTGGTAACTGATCCATCCTTCAGCAGTTTTAGTTCGTTACGCGGGCTTGTTGATCGAGAAGACCGCCCAGCCATATGTTCATTATGCATTTCTTCTTCTTTTTTTCGACAATGCTGCTATTATATATGTAATTATGCATCCGTAATTGCAAGTATGCATTTGCAAATCTAGGAATTAGGGCTAGTGGTTATCAAGCCTAAAGTATCTGTTGGGCTGGGTGTGCTGGAGGGCTAATAAGGAACCAAACCGCTAGCTAATCTAGCTCCTATGGTATAGTCAAGCTCAAAAGGTTGCCCCATTGGAAGAGTCATCCCCTTCTGGCTGCACCAATTGATACTGCTGAGGTTCTTTTTCTTTTACAAGTGTAGAGAGCTAGGTTTTTATGTTTTGAAACTCAAAGTTGATCCTAGCTTCGAGGTTGGCGATCCTTGGTATGCTCCCAGCAACGATGAATATTTGTAAATGCCAGGCCCAATATCGGTGTAAGACGGGGTTTGTTGACTGGCGTTGACGGTGGGTAGGATGTTATCTAAAGTCGTGGTTGGCCGGGATTCGTAGTATGTAAGCTGGTAAACCGTATAAATTCATCTTACTAGCCTTGGTCCAGAGAAACAAGCCGCCTTCAGATATACTCTAGCTTAGTCCAAGCCAGTCCATGCACTTAGGTCTACCGTGGAGTGAAGACCTTCTTAACAGCTGTATTGAAAGAACTAAAAGACAAGTAAGTATAGCCGAATCTCACTATTAGCAAAGAGTTTATCTATGCCCGGTTCCATGGAAACAAGCCTGTTGGAGAAGACTACAGCAGGGGCCTAGCCTCTGCAGCACTTGCACGAACTACAGTAAGAATCAGGGTGAATTACAAAACAACTAGGTTAAGGAAGGAGGATTGCTTGCTCGACAATAGGAGGGAAAGTCAGGCCATGTTCGCACCCCATATGCCACCTTCTAACTCTCCAATTTACCACTTATTCAAAATAAAGTGGCTCGTGACCTCGCCCGTCTCTCCCCCTTTCAGTATTTAAATTACCACTTATTTCAAATTGATTTTTGGCTTCCTTGGCTGAGGGTGATCCTAAAAGCATTGCGTCATCCACGAATTGAAGGTGGAACAGAGGATCTACTTACTGATTCAGGCTCAGACCCTTGAGGCTGCCTTATTCTATTGTTATATTATAGAGGGCGGGGCGACTAACGTATTTGCTTAACAGGTCCCCAGCTCCCCCAGTTATTCCAGCTCGAGTCCCATTTTGTGCATCCATTAATTCCATTATCTAATTGGCTTTCCTAAACGAAACTGGTTCCTAAGCTGGTTTTATCTCCCTCTTCATTCTTCCGGACCCTGAAGCACCTTTGAAAGCCTCTTCTTTTTCGGTTGTTGGGCGGGACTCGGATATGGCGCGGCGCGTGTCGGACAGAAGATAAAAACAGGTGAAGTGGGGTCTAAAGAATATAACGCTTGTGTTGTTCGTGTAATAACAGTAATTATCTGTCAGCTATGATATCAAACAGTCTGGGGTATGAAAGTGCTCTTAAATCCAAGTTTTTATAAGTAAGAACAGCCAAATTCTTTGCCTGCCTTCCAGCAATTTGGCATTTTCATGCTTTAATGGGGTAGGTCCTTTTGGGCCCATAGCACTACCTCTATCGAGCCTGAGCCCCTACGAGCTATTGACCCTACCTGCCTGTCTGTCTTCCTCCCGATTTATTCGCCACCATTGCTCCGATGTGGAATGCGGAGATGCAATTATGAGATGCTCCTGGGCTTAAGGTCTGATTCCCTTGCTCGAAGGCTTAAGGGAGGGCCTTATATAAAAAAGCTCCTGGGACGGACTCTGAGGCTTAAAGGCTAGCGATAATTTGAAATAAACAGGACCTTTCACCCAAGCTAGGGAAGAATAATCAGCTTAGGACCAATCACCCTTGTGCTATTTGTGGTACCTATGGTCACTACACTCATCACTGCCCACACTGGCCTGAAGTTCATCATTTGCGAGAAGCAGCCGCCAAAACTAACGCTAACCCCACACAAGGGCAAGGTGGCACTCAATCTAGTAACCCTCCTACCTATTAGTGCCAAATCCTTTCCCACCATAAGGGTTAGTAGCTACCCATTAGGCAGCTCCACCTTCAAATTCAACTTCTAGTTTTTCACCACCTAGAGATCCTTCCTCTCCTTTCAGTCGAGCCATGCTTACGCACCCTCGCCCATATGAATGAGTGAGTGACTCCGTCCCTTTGTTCGGTTCCAGATTCATATGCATATAAACACCCAGGTGGAAAGGCACTACCCACAGCTGAGGTAGGAGTACAGCCAATTTCAGATCCTCCTATAGTCACAGATAGAGATGGTTATGTATTTCTATTTGTATCTGGATCTAGATCAATGGGTTCGAAGTAAGGCCGAACTGGAAGACTGAACGCGGGGTTTTAGGGACTGAAATGCTTTATAAGAGGTGATGTGGGGTATGAGTCAACTGGGGCTACTAGCTTTGTTTCCTCAATCGCTGAATCAACTACTACTCTTGTAATTGGTACTACTTTAACTCATATCGCTCGGGTGGGTAAACAGGTTCATTCGCTGGCTCTGGATCAATTGCATCTGGCTCTTTATCCTTAGGAACTGGGTTTGGGACTGGAATAGGATCCGCTATTCAATCTCCATCTCTACCTGGGACCTCTCTAGCTTCCACCTTTTCCCCTGACTGGGGCTATGCCTTTCCTACTGCCTATACCTTCGCTAATGGGTAAACTGATGCTAATTAATGATGCTGGTCGATCGCTACTTAATGATGTTGGTCGATCGATGGGTTCAATTACTGGGACTGGCTTTGTGATGGGTGATGCCAGTGGTTATGGGCGGTAAACTGCTACTGTTCCACGTTTTCTTCTGGAACCGGATAATCTTCAATTGGTCATCGACCGATCCTGCGTGAGGTGATTGCTTTAACCCTCTTTGTTACTGCGGGGAAGACTCGATCAACCAGATCAACTTGACCTCGTCTTGCTCCTACCTCTGCTTATTTCTTTGCTACCTATAGCTCCGTTGCCTTTACTTTACCACCTCCCCTGTCACTGTCTTTCCTGCTGCTCATGCTTTCATTCGGGCAACTTCCATTGATTCATTAATTGGTGGTTATTCAACGGAAGGAACCTGGTTTTAATTAGATGGAAGGTTAGAGATCAAGAGGTTGAGAGATCATTTGATCAAAGCTCAAGAGATAAAGCGCATCTATTCAAGATCTTTAGCAGATATCTAATGGATGGCGCAGAAGAGGTGATTGATCTTGATATCCCTATCTAGATCTAATATAAAGGACGAATCTGGGTTGAAGAAGGAAAGAGCAAGCATCAAGCAGCCCTGAGCGATATTTCAGTAGATTGATCGAGATCCAGTTCGTGAACAAGACCCAGCCCTTTATTCATCATTTCCAGATCGAAAGCCAGAAGCAGTAGAGCCAGAAGTAGATCCAGTAGTAGTAGATAGAGCAGTTAAAGACGCAGCAGCAGCCGTTGACTCAGCGGCATAAGCAGCAGTATACTTTGCACCAGCGGCACTGGTATCCGAGTCAGTTTCTTATGATGCTGTAGATATGAAGCAGCTATTGATCCGGGTGGTTCATATGTCGATCCCGTACCAGAAGCAACAGTTGGTCCAGCAAAATAAAGTAGTAGATCCAGTCGATTCTTCAGTTGGTTCTGCTGTTGATGGAGTTTGATATGAAGCTTCTCTTGTCGATTCTGTCGGTTACGCCCCTTGAAATGAAGAAATTACATCTATAATCTAGCTAATTCCTCTCCAGCCTTAAAGCGCATCATGACTGGAAGAAATGCCAGTTACGAGCTAAATCTATCTATCTCATTCAACGATGCGATTTAGGTTCATTGCCTTGATCATCGAAAGAATCGGATCCCTCTTCTCTCCTTCCTTTAGGGTCCAAACCAAACCCAAACAACAGCTCCTAGCAGGATAGATATTGAGCAGGTGTCCCGCTAACCCGCGGTCTGGACTCATCGCGTTTACTCTCCATGGGACTTGGCGAGAAAAAGAGTGGTTGGATGCCTCCAACTGGTTAGGGGGAGCGATGAAATGGTGCTTTATACAAGGTCGCTAAACTCCAACTATATCCCATCCCCCTTTCCCTGTTCGTCCCTCCACTCCAATGACTCTGACTCCACCATCCGCTATATCCACCCACTTAACCTCACTCATCCCGAACCACCCATCTCTTCGATCCACCCAACCCACTTCTTTCGTCCAGACCCTTCGACGAACTATCAGCAGGCAACCGCCATATATCGCTCAGGCCTTAACGTTCAATAGCTTTCTCCCCTATTAGGCTATGTTCCTCTCCATCAAACACTTGCACATCATGAGGTAGCTCCGTACTCCTACTTATTTATTTCCGGTTTTCGCCACGCTTCTTCGTCTTTTTGTTCGTGCTCCTGTTCTGACTTCCAGCATGCAAGGACACTCACTCATTGAATCGAAGTGGTGCATCATATCATAATAATATGACTCAATATCGCTACTGCAACAAGTATCGGCCTGTGCAAATGAAATGAAACTTTCAATACCAGACATAGGCGCTCAAGCTGTAAGGGATGCAGAGGTAAAGCCAAAGCCAGCGCCTATAGTTCCATTTGTGGATCCGATCCAGCTTTAGGCCATGTGCTCTCTGGCAGGCTTGCTTTATTCCCAGGTACCAGGCTTGGTCTCGATACAAACCCGGCTATCAAAACCACACATACTCTGGTCCATACAACCAACTGAGCCTTGCTGATCTCGCCTCAACCTATCTCGCAACACGCTGGGATGCCGTTTGGCACTTATATTACTAGAACTAGCACTAACCTTCGAACATACTCTGTTACTGGAGAATCTGCTGAGCTGATAGGAACTCCGTTATTGGCTTGACATCTGCATCTGTATTTGGGACTGGATCCAGAGCGGGATATGCTGGAGCTGGCCCATATGCTTTTGGTGTTTCCACCTCTGTGAATTCTGCATCTATATATGCTCCTGCCCCTTTTATGGCTTTGATGCTGCTTGCTCCGTTGTTGGTTCTCCATTGCGAGCTCTGACTGGGTCTTACTAGTTAGCATGCTCCTTAACCTCGGTACTTATAGGTAGTGGTGTATCCATTAATACTATCTGTAACTCCCTGTTCTATCAAAGTGGTAGTATTACTAGTAGTAGGAGCAATTATGTGATAGTTATTAGTAAAAGCTCTAGATATAAATGTACTCAAATACGGAAAATTAGCAATCTTCTCTTCTATCTATTAATGATATTAGACTCTCTTAATAAAACGAAATTGCTTGTAACTATCAAAATGATGGGAGATTATCCTAATTAATATGGGCGTGACAGAGAAAGATTAGCTATATTAGGAGGGATATTATAGACAGCTTAGCCTTAGTAATCTACTAACCACCATTAGGTATATTCTCTTTTCCCCTTTAGTTAGTATGAGGAGCCCCTGGTACTGGTCGTTATAAACCTCCTATCTAGGACTTCTATAGCTACACCTCTATCTCTTACTCATTATAGCATGCTCCTTAAGATACTGGTAAGTTAGTATACCTCTTACTCCTTGGTAAGATACTACTCATGCTACTGGTAGTGCTGGAACTGGCTAATCTACAACTGGTGAGGATGCTATTTCTTCACTATCAACGCTGAAGCAATCGGAGCTCGTCGGTAAACATACCTAAACCCCAAATACAGGCTTCATTCTTATCCCTTTCATACTATTTAGGCATATTATCTAGATTAGTAATATTAGGATCTATATTAGGAATATATTATACTTATATCTAACTTATATTATATATTATTATACTTATCTTATACTTTGCTTATCTCTTATACTTGTATTCTCCTTGTATTATACTTGACTTATACTTCCCTTATTAGTATCTCTTATTCTAAATTAGTCATCTTAGTATGATTCCAGCCTCTTATTAATTATAGCTGGCTCACTAACTTATACGTTACAACACACACCTCAAACCATTACAGGAGCAGCAGGAACACCTACTCTCAGATTGGGTATTACTTCCAAGTCTAGCATACTTAGGTTGATATGACAGGGATGAACCCCTGAATATCGCCCTTTTGGATCTTATTAGTCGGGTCCTACTTATTGGTGCTGGTACACAGATACGTCGGTACTGGTACATCTAGCTAAAAAACCAACAGACACGGCATCTACTCATCTTACTTTGATTAGGCTTGCCCTTTGTACCCTTGCCTTTGATTAGGGGCCACCACTTTACCATCATAGGCCACTACTACTTGACTATCATACCTAGAGCTCTTGAATAACCCATTCCTCCTATAGCTACTCATGATATGTACACGTCACATTACATAGGAGATCATCAAGCCCCTAGACACGATATACCATTTCTCTTGCAATATACCATGTAGACATCTTAGACCCTTAAATACTAGACTTATACTTGACTTGGAATTAGATTACTTCTCTTATACTCCGACTTAGACTCCAGTAGGAATTAGATTATACTATACTAGTTGGAATCTTATACTCAACTTAGACTTGTGGTATCTTCTCAATATTAGGAAGATTCATCTAATTTTGATCATCTTAGTATCAGTCATAGTAGGATTTAAACTCTTCAACAACTCCTATAACTAGACTTTACTCCTCTACTCACTATAGAATCCTGAGTAACTCCTTACTTCAAAAAGGATTACTACTCAATGCCGGAACTACAGGGAATGCTGGAACTAGATCTGCTGGAAAGAAGGCTCACTCACTCACTCACTCACTCTGTCGGGATGGGGTAATGTGGGGTTGGAAACGGATAGATAGAAGATACCCACCGGGCCGGAAGAAGCGGCCAGATGAGGAGGTATGAGCGAGAAGAGACAAGAATGAGCACCTTACCAGCTTCTTATATTTACCAACCATCAAGGCTACTTCCCGCTTCCCGTGCAAGAACTTATATGTTGCTCAAGGCCGCATGCCGGGGTTGGGTTGCTTCTCCCCTGCCTGGGAGTCAACTCGATATGTCTCTCTGTATGACTGATCCGGATCTGGATCTCACTTCTATATCTGATCTACTGGCATGCAAATCCCTTGTGATGGTGGGAAAGCTACTGTTACTGGTGCTTACCTCTGTTGTTGTGATCAATATCGATATGCTGCCTGCTACCCCCTCTGCTTATACTGCTATTGGTAGTGCTGGTTCAATATCAAATGAATGAGGAAGCAGCTGCTTTACTCACACCCGGCGGGCAACAGCTAGCGTTCAGCCCAGGCCCTATAGCCGGATACTAGTGGTACCAGAGCCTTGACTAAAGCCCTCTGTGGCAGTCCACATTAGAAGCTCCTTGCTTCTTGGTGCTGGATTATGTATTGAACTATAAGTATGGAGTAGCTTAAGTATTGAACCAGAAACCCTAATACCTAGTAGGTTGATGGGTCGCACGCCCGGCACACATGTCACGCCCGGCACACATGTTAAGGTCTGGCAGATCTTTCTTCCCCTCAAAATAGGAGGATACGAAGCATAGCTCGACCAACGATACGCAAGCAGACTCGACCACTATTTACCCACCCACCCCAATCCCCTGGGGAGAGGACTCTTTCCCCTTTAGGGCCAATTAGACCCTGCCTGAGAATCTTACCCGCAGCTTCGGACCTCACCCGGGGGTGGGTAAAAGGACCCGAAGGGCGCTTTCCTCACCATATGAATAGTGAGTCGATGGCGGCCTACTGTCGAGAGTTCGTCCCTCTCCTCGACCTCGTAACCTCGGCCGAGTCCCTACGGGCCTTTTAGTCGAGAGTTCGTCCCTCACCCTCACCCTACCGGGCCTTCCTCGCACATTACTTACTTCACCCTCACCATATGAATAGTGAGCCCCCTAACGAGTCCTACCGGGCCTACCGGGCCTTTAGTCAATAGTTCAGCTGGCTCACCCTTATGGGTCGAGCGGCCTTCCTTGATTCTGATTTGATCGACCGATGGCGGCCTTTTAGTTCTTCAAGTTGATGGCAGGATCTTTTCACATGATTCATCGTTACTCATGTCAGCATTCTCACTTCTGATATCTCCAGGTGTTGTCCCTTCCCCGATTGACAGAACGTCCCGCTACTGATGGTTCACTTGGTTGGCGCTTTCTCGCCGGCGTAGTCGAGCCACTAAACGTACCTCTCGATGGCGGTGATGGCGGCCCGAGAGTTCATTACTTACTTCACCTTACCGGGCCTACCGGGCCTTTAGTCAATAGTTCGGCTGGCTCACCCTCACCAAAGGACCTTGTCCTCTCCCTAACGGTCGAGCCTGCTTGCGCATCCTTTCCCTCACCATATGAATAGTGAGTCCCTACCGGGCCTTTGGTCAAGCCTGCTTACGCATCCTTGTACGTGAAGTTATGAATGAGATATGTCATTATGCGTTCATTCTACGTAATTACGCTTTAGCAGACTTTCTATGGGCATATGTCATTACGCATTTCCCCTGCCGAGCAGCCGATGCTGCTTGATATTGCGTTATTACGCTTTAGCAGATAATGCATATATTATATATGTAATTATGCATTTATGATTATTTCATTCTGAAATGCATATATTATATATGTAATTACGCTTTAGCGTCGTATGGGATCATAGCTCGAATCATCGATCCGTATGCTATCGAATTCATTATTCGATCGATAGAGCGTGAATGCATATATTATATATGTAATTACGCTTTAAGGAGAGGGACTCACTATGAATATGGTGAGAAAGAGAGAGGTAATATGCAAGAATAGGAGGGAAACCTCACTATATGAATAGTGAGCCGATGGCGGCCTTATAGTCGAGAGTTCGTCCCTCACCCTACCGGTCCTTCACTAACCTCCGCCTCGATAAAATGGCCAATCTCGTAGGGAAAGATGTTCAAACCTCCGCCAAAGGACAAGTAGTTGATGGTTCATAATGCATTGGCATTCGAAGCCCAAAGACTTCGTATACCTCGTCATATCAGCCAAGATCTGGGAATGCATGCGTCTATCAGACAGAGAATATCAGGGTACAGAGATTGGTAAGGCCCCATATAACGACAAGCATGAGCCTACTCTTTCGGGAAACAGGCCTCCCAACCAACCTTCAGGTTCAGTCAATGAAACACCGCATCGCATAGCCCCTGGAGAAATAGAGAAAAAAGACCCACCCTCCTTACCGTAGCTTATATCCTCCATTGACTAGTTTAGTGCTTCGACCTATTGATCCATTCAAAGTAACCTGATACATTGAAAATAACCTACCCGCCCTCACGAAGCACGCTTGTCACAGAGTGGAACGGATCATAACGATAGAGGAACGGAAAACCAAGCTATTGCCCGAGTAAGCCGAGCGTACCACGGAGGAAGAGGAGATTAGTGCACATCGAACGACCCATCAGGCCATACACTAGAGGGATCAATTGCACGGAACAGAGCGAGAAGAACGGGCATCCAACTCAGAGTAAGCCCCTCACGAGCACTCACTGAGGCGAATCAAATCATGAGCTTTTGGTATTTCCTTGACCAGGGAATACGTGACCGAGTCTTTCCTTTTACTGCTAGTCATGAGAATATAAAGAGTATAGCTCGGTTTAGCGCAAAGGTAAAGTGAGTACAGTGAAAAATATGGTTAGTGCTCCCCTTCGGTTGGATATTAATGGGCATGCAGAGGCTTCCTTGAGTCGGATTACCAATCTGTCTCCCACTATTAAGTATAGGAAAGGTGCCCATATAGTCGAGCTCCCGATTGCTGGCTAGAAAAATAGGTTCAACTTTATACCTTGTTGTCTCCTTGTTTAGAAGGGGCAGATCCACTCTGATGGAACCTACGTCGAGTACAGGCCGGTCATCCGTAGAATGCTTGAAATGTAAGGGAGGCATGGAACGTTGTCCTTCCAACTATGGAACGCTATCTTTCCTTGCAACAATGGAAGGCACAATCTCAGCTCATCAAGGTGGTGTAATCTCGCCTCATCACACGGTCCCTAAACGCTCCACAACATGCCACATCTTAGCAAGCTTAACCCAAGTCACATGCCACCTTCACTGAGCCCAGACCTACACGCTCAGAACCAATCACACAGCCATCAATGTCGATCCGATCTACCAATCATAGCAGGAGCGACCCACCTAACGCCTTACCAAATGCACCAGCCAGATACGCAGCAACGAGCAGCAAAGCAGCAATCTCATCACATTGTCAACCTAGTCCACGACAACAAACAACCATCGATCTCCGTTCCTTCCTTCGGGTTAGAATGCCCCCCCTTTTAGCGTGTGATAACCTGTCCGCTTATTGGGCACAAGCTAGTCTTTTCGCCCTTCCAACTCCGCCTTCGATTCGACCTTCACCTCAGTAGAAAGGATCCCCGATCTGCTATGCACTCTGATTCTCCGAGTAAGGTGGATTCGGGACGACCTATTCTTTCGTGCATTCCTGTCGAGATCCATATACCGCATTATCCAGGTGGTCGTTGTTCTTCTGTTTCTCCAATGGACCACTCCCTGGCCAGCTAATAAGCCCAAGCTCGCCAACCGAACCACCTCCCCTATTTGATGCGGATCTGTTCGGACCCTCCAAAAGGATCCATTGTGCAGGAACTCTCCCCATCGATTAAGCAGAGAAATACGCATTTGTGTTCTATTATTTACGAGGATTGCACGTGACGAGAAAGACGTTCGGCTCAACACATCCCTCATAGGCTGCTTGGGCCGAACCAAATCACCTTTTTCTCCCAAGGTCTAGGCGTTGCAGATAGGTCGGTTCACGAAGTCACATGAGGCCACCACTTGCTATCAAGCCATCTTCTGCACAATACGATTCTGTCGGCCATAGGTTTTTCACCCCCAATAGTTTAAGTAGTTGATTAAGCAGGTGACTGAGCAACACTACCCGCTAGAGAGGCCCCTTTAAATGGTTATGCAGTTAGTTCAGTAGTCGGTTCTTATGCTTTTGACTTTCGAGATAGAGACCCAGTAGCTAAGGTAGTTGGAGAAAAGGTATCACCCGCATTCCCTACTACCACCTAGCCCAGATATGGATCCAAAGCACGTAGCATCTCTTCATGTTCAATAGCCAAAAGTAAAGGCAATGGCATAAAGAAAAGCACGATAGGATAGCGCACCATGTGATTAACTAAGCGTGTTAGGATCTCTATGTCCAGGGGGGTGCATAAACAAAAGTGAGCGCGGGTAGCTCTTATATTCAATTAAACAGGTTTCTAAGTGCTGCAAGTGGCTAAGGATTGTAACCTTTGCACTCTAATATAGCCCCCTATCCACTTGTAGCAGGGAGTTCTTTTTAGAAATATACATGGTATAGGTAGCAATGGGAGCAGAGATAGCATACGAGTAAGTTGCTTATGTTCCAGTATCAGTTGATGGAGTTTACCTAGTTTATTCAGTTGAAGGAGATCCAGTGTAGGGCATGGGTAAGGCTCCTGCTCCGGCCAAGGTCCATCCATAAATAGCTCACCCAGACCGATCACTCACACTGTTGGGCGAATCATATACCGCTTATGAAGGTTCTGAAGGTGGAGCACCAGTCAGGGGTAATAGACCAACCAAGAGGACTTCTTCTTTTCAGCTTCTACCCTCATATCATAAGCACCCTAATAAAGACTGCTGCTCTGTTATGAAGGACCTGGCTATAGCTTCTCCAGCAGCAGTGGGTTATTGTGATAATGATTTTGTTACAGTAAGACACGGAGAATCGGGAAACGGAGAAGAAGGTAGAAAGGTAAGAAGATAGTCTCATGCCATGCCATTCCTCCCATGCGGGGGGTTCCATAGTTGTACCTCGCTACTAAGATTAATTCAAGAAGTGGTGTAGGGCTAACATGCCTAGGTCTGAAGGTGTATAGGTTGTAAGAGTAAAGCAGCAGCATAGTAAAGGGTTCATAGTATAAACTAATCTCATAAGTTAAGGCAGTACTAAAATAATAGGGTCCAATCTGGATGATCCACCAACCCAACAGAGCTGTCCAATGGGGCAAAGTAGATGGGGAATTAGAATCCGTGCCATTCACGATCATGGGGAGCAAGGGAAGCTACAAAATCCTGGGCGCTATTCGACCATCCAGTTGTGTTTCATAAGTTCTTCTGGCTATATATAATCGAGCAGTTCTACTCCGTGCCTGCTAAAGGTTTTGGCAAAGTGATAAGTGCTGGCTGTCCTGGGCATAATATGTCTGAAGCCTGTCCATCCCATCCCATAATCCAACGAGTTTCTCTGATGTACCATAATTCCCAATCCATCCGGCAGTTCTTCCACGCCACGATCTCTGTAAAAGGGAAAGGCCAGCCTCTCGGGATCCCATCCCATAATGTATCCCGACAGGAGCACGCTACTCAAATTCTGTCCTTGTCTAATGCTCCATCCAGCCACCCCGCCATTGAATCCAGCGATAGTGAAAGGCATGAGTGAAAGGCATGGGAGCGAAGCTAGCTACAAGGTCCTCTCCCTCGACCTCGTAACCTCGGCCGAGCCGATGGCGGCCTGAAGTCGAGAGTTCGTTACCTCTCCTTTTAGTCGAGAGTTCGTCCCTCACCCTCACCCTAACGGGCCTTATGGTCGAGCCTGCTTACGCATCCTCGTCGAATCAATAATCCAGCGGTGTTCCATAAGTGCTGGCAGTATTTGTTCAATCCGGTTCCAACCATTCAATCTCCATCCAACCTTACCCTTTTACCTTCAGTGTTAACAGAAAACCTACCCACCCGACCTTACGACTTACCTTTGGATGGACGGACATCACCAAGCCTTGCACTTACTTTCTATGGCATGGAGCCACCGCCTTCCAGACAGCATTCACAGGCCTGCCTGGAATCATGCTTGTTAACAGATGCGCAATGGGGATCTCCTACGGGCATCGAGTGATCTACACCTGGCATCGAATCACCACCATCATCGAGTACAAGCCATTGAGTAGCAGCATCGACTCTTGGATCAACTAGTGGCAAAGAATCCTGGATTGAGTGCATAAACACCTGGATCTCCTATCGACTGCAGCACTCCATGCTCCTAGGTTTCAGGCAGTAGTAAGTTCAGAGTAAGGTTGATCCATCATCCATCCATCTGGTGTTTATAAGATAAGTAGTATCCCGCCCGACTAACTAAGCGCTTCTTCATTCTGTAAATGAGACTGTCTATCAGCGACCTCCTGGCTATGACTAGTAGATTGGCAATGAAATGAGATTGATCTTGTTTGTTGTACCATTCTTGTCAAAAGAAAGAGAAATGGTTGTACCCATGGGGGTAAAGGGGTAAGTAAAGTCTGGTAGAACAGGTTGCATGCACGTAAGTAAAGGTAAATAGGCTAAGTAAGAGAGCAATAGTGCTGCTACTGCTACCACTAAGAATCCTTCCTGAAGCAAGTGTGTTGAAGCCTGTGAAAGCTGCCCACCCAACAAGGGCAAGCCCGTCCAATCAATCAATAACTACGTTAAGGTCTGTGAACCGGTCTGGTTGGTACAAATTCCATTGGTAGCAGGGAAAAACATTCATCCAGCAGGCAAAGTGATAAAAGTGCCTACCCAAGCACGTACAAGGCTTCCCTTCCCTAAGTGTAGTTGTCAGTAGTGAAGGGGTGGTAAAGGGTGGGTTGCTGTAGATCGAACAGAAGAAAGGTCTGGGTGTAGGCGGCAGGTAAATAGCAAACAAAGCAGTAAGTGCCAACCAACCCAAGCGCGTAAAATATCATAAGGCAGTAGATTTGGGCAATAAATCAAGATCTATCCGGGCAAGCATCACCCACCTCCCTTACCTGAATGGTTCAACCTAGCCCCTCTCCTTGGCTCTATCCTCCTTCATATCGCCAAAGGTTATAGCTCCCGAACAGCAACTAGCCTTGGCTCCGCATATTACTTTTTCTTTTTTGATGAGCAAGAGAAAAGAATGGGGGCTGGACAAAGTGGTGGTGATGGGGAAGCTGGGACTGAAACTGACGCTTGCTTTGTTGCTGGATCAGCTGCAACTAGCTCTGGTAGTGGTAGATAAGTTGGCTTGGCTGGCTCTTTATGGCTTGGCTTGGTAGCTGCTGACCTTGGTATGGTAGTAGTACTGTGGGCTAGCTTGGCTTAGACTATTATGAGTAAACTGCTACTTTATAGGACTTCGGGATCTTTATAATTCCATTTAGAGATCGAGATACAGTGACAGTTCGAAAGCCATAGTCAGTAGTCATAAAGGTAATTGGGGATCTAGCCCCAGCCGTGGATACAGATCGATATCGATATAGAGTAGTTGGAGAGAAAGTAGCAGTTCTATATCCAGTTAACCGAGATCCAGATTAAGAAAAAGCAGATCCAATTGTAGAAGGCCTAGATCCCGTTCCGGGTGCAAAAGCATAGGTGGGAACAGGAGCATAGCCGACCGTTACCCAAAACCAGTAAAAGATCCAGCGGAGGCGAGGGTAGAGACCACATAATAAGCGGAGGTGGCAGCAGAAGAGGAGAAGGTAGCAAAGAAGGAGGCATAGGGTGGGACACGGGCAAAGGCATAAGAGCCTATTCCAGATCCATATAATGCAGATCAAATTCCACTAGTTATAGATTTATATCAAGAGGTCGTAGCCCCGGTTGTCCCACCACCTGAAGCGGGAGATACAAAGGTAGAGACAGAGGTGAAAGCATCCGAACTAGTTGCATTAGAAATAGGAGCAGCAGCTTGAACAGATCCAGTACAAGCACGAGTAGCAGTAGATCCAGTTGACTCAGCAGTAGGTTTAGTAGCGCAGACAAAGCCACCAGCAGCATATGAGCCAGGACCAGTACCTTAAGAAGTTCCATACTATCCAGTTTACCCCGTATCTATTATCTACCCGCAGCATATCTTCTTCGAGATCAAGACCTAATTGCAGGGGCCGTCTAGGTTGAGCCATCATAGCCTACAGCAGTAGTTTCAGATGTTGATCCAGTCGATGATCCAGTCGGTGATTTAGCTGTTGATTCTGCAGTCTCAGGAGCAGTAGATTTACAAGACCCACCAGGTCAAGATCCATATCCAGTCGTTGATCCAGTCCTTGATGCAGTTGTTGAAGTAGCAGAGACAGCACCAGTAGTAGATCCATACCTATAACTAGTAGACCTAGCAGCAGATACACAGATAGTTGGAGATTGATATGAAGATAGAGATGCAGAGCCAATAGTACCGGAGATAGAGGTAGCAGCGGTGGAATAGCAAAGTATTGGGTGATTGTGCCTCGCACTTCATATTGGTAGTGCTGCTTCATTAAAAGCATAATCATAGTAAGAAGAAACTCTACGTACTGGAACTGGATCAACTACTTAATAAACTTACTCAACAGGATCAAGATGAAAATGCTCGTGATCCCTTAGTTCAAGGATAGCTCACCAGTGGTTTGAGTCCCTTACTCGAGAGCCCCCCACCCTTTCTATCTTTCTGTTGATCCAGCACCAGCAGCAGATCCATATGTCATAAAAGTAGATCCAGTGAAGGCAAGCTCAGGGTGTTAAGGCAGGGCAGCTCGCCTGGCAAGGTTCTATGGATCGCTCTACCTTGTCCGACTGGATGGGTATGGATGTCATAAACCTTCTGGATGGATGTATCAATAAATTGGGATAACCTACCTATGCACTCTTCAATTTTCCATATCAACGTTCGCATTCTCATCTTGATAGGCAACCTTTTAGTTGGCTCTCAAATTGAGCACAAGGTTATCCCCATTGGATTGGACCAATACCTACCCCTAACTACTTTCTATCTGAGGGAGGACCACTATGATCTATTACTAATGATATTATGCAATAATCGATGCTTATTCATTAAGCTATCTTTCTTTTTTGTTTCTTCCCTCAATCGCATCCTCTCCCGGGGGATATACTTTTTGAACCAATTCCTACACCCTACCGTAAATTCCATACTAGAAAGAAAGCCATACCACTCTGAGTACCTTTTTGAGGGGTTAATCTGTTCTCCCTCTTGGACTGGTGGGCTTTTCCACCTTTGCTTACTGAATTTTCCACCTATAAAGGTCCGGTAGATATTGTCTTTCATAGGGCAAGGACGTGTAAGTACTACTCTTCAATTTCCTACAATGAATGCGGAGCCCGGGCCCGTCTTATTACGTATATAATACATAAGACACTATTGTAGATTGCTTCAATCTATCATCTATCTAAGAGCCTT